>JAMKCH010059804.1:0-22012 GCA_023653785.1 Ophioderma brevispina | reverse complement strand
ACAAAACTATAAAATAATCTTTTTTACTAATAGACCGATTTCGCTTCAGGTGTGATTTAATATACTTAGCCTTGGTAGACCGGCTTTGCGAAACGAAACGAAACGCCCATTGGTTAACACGATTTAGTCCGCCATGCATGCATAACAGAATAAAGCGCGATAATTCAATGGGCGTTGTTTCTGCCCAAAATCAAAGAGGTTCTATGTAGATAAGAGAGGACACAAAACGTTAAGATAATCTTAGAAATCTATCGATCTGCATTTGGCCTCGACCCAAAAGAAAACATAGGGAGTACCAACAATAGAAAGACAATGGCTGCCTCCGCTTCTTCCACATATGTGGTGCCGACTTTGCATATAGTGCACCACAGACATCGGTAGTGATACCAAATTGTGTACGTTGTTAGATGGCCAGGTGTAATAATAGTGCCACTGGAGCATTGTGTCTCAGATACTCTTTTTCTCATAATGCATGCGCGCTTAGGTGAAAAGCGTATTATTGAGGCGGTTTATTTAAGAGATCAAGAAGAATGACGTGTTATTTCTCGTTGTGTGGCATGGGTAGGACAAAAAATTTAACCACCACATCGCACCCAACATCAAACAACTGACATTTTGGCGGATTATTTGTATCGAATTGACACATTATGTGTGTATACAAGCGACCAAAACTAATTTAAATTATTCCGTGCAATATTCAAAATGTCAGCGCCCAGCCACGGACGACTGGTTTTGAATGCGGCTTCACCCCCTTGCGCAAACTACAGAGGCCCGGTAGACCCTAAGGGTAGTTCTGGTCTCCCATGGGCATGCCAGCGTCACCAGATTTTTCCACCCATTGACGGCCTTATTATATTCGACGAAACGAAACGAAACGGGGTCAGTGCACCCATTGAATTACCACGCTGATATTCCGTCAGAGTGTAAAATGTAACGATCACGGCAATAAAGCGTTGTAGATCATAAGGGGCGCACTGAGCCCGTTTCGTCGATATAATAAGCCCCATAAAGCCCCATTGACCATCTTTGTCGATGATGCAGAATAGTCTATGTAAATCTGAGTTAGCAGTTCCATTACAAGTGTATATTAAAAGCATCGCGCTTACCCGGCATGCTTCGACGGCCAATGTAGCTTCGCCATCCGTTCCCAGCCTTTTCAGCATTTTCTGCCACCATTTCCATCCTTCCTCTGTCCATTTCATGACATCTTCATTATAAACCAAGAGTGAATGCAGTGCCGATTGCTCCAGCAACTGTCTGACCTAGTCCATTGAAAAAAGCTTCAGCCATCTAAAACAAATTGAATCTATTAATTTATTGCAAAAAGTTTGAAATTCCAATAATTTCTCAAGATATTATATTTTAATATTAATAGTAATCATTTAAAATCGCCCGATGTGTAGTTCGTGCAGAACAAATCGCACTAAAGAATTTTTATAGTTTGTCTTTCTTGTAGTTCTCTAGCTCCAAATATAAACGAGTAAAAACACTCTTTTAGGAGCCATATTAAAGACGAGTCGTCTCGAAGGGAAGATTTCAATCTTTTACAAGGTTGCTTTCAGATTGGTTTTCACTCCCACGAGAGTGAATACCCGCTCTAAAAAGTGAAATCTAAACTCCAAAAACGATTAGCCTTGTCCATACATTCGTTTTAAAGGAGTGGTTTCAATCATTTACATTTATAGAGTACGTCTTGCAATTAGGTGCGCCCGGTCGTTAATACGAGGGAACAAGTTTCCGGTCAGTGCAAAAATGACCCGGTCACAAAGGCAAAAGGGTGACAAAGGTATGGTATAGCGTGACTAATCTTCTTTCCCTTCTTCATTTTTCCTCAATTTTTTTTTGTCAGAAGGGGTACTCTGCCCCTCCAGCCATCCGGCCCCGGCTACCTATGTCCCTGCTTGCGATCCCCAGAAAAAAAGGTCGTAACTTAATTTAAATAACGGGATATTCGAAAGGCCAAACATATATCTTAATTGCTTAAATTTCTCCTCAATTAAGTTTAAAGAAATTATCTTTGTGCAAATGGAACTTGAACTTTGTCCTTTTGGCTATGCATGACTAAAACAACATCAACCAGGCCCGTACGCAGGATTTATTTTTTTTTGGGGGTGCGGTTCTTCGAAAAGTGGACCTAACCCCCTAAACTGGTCCTTTTTTTGACCTTTTGAAGATCTCATCAACAAAAAAGTGGACTTTATTGTCCAAATTTCTCTTAAAATTTGCGACCTTTTATGCGTGTTGGTACACCTTTTATACAGAAATCAACACAAATGGACCTTGCCCCTTGTGGATTGGGGATGGTGTAGTCGTGTGTGCGACGGGGCATCAACGGCAACCCAGTCGATCTATCAGAGAGGGCAAAATGTCAAGTGTCCCGCCAAAGGCGGCAAAAAATTCGTCAGTCATCACGGTTGATATCTCCAATTTTAACTTAAACTGATTATTTCCATAAAAAAATCAAATACACACGAATATACCCATTAACATGAACAAAAATTTATGGAGGAGATGACTAAGGCCGAATGAGACCAGACTGGGGGTCAACCCCTAAAAGGACTTGGATTAAATCTGACTTGACGCAATGCGCGCCTATCGCGAGGAAGGAAATCGCCCATTTACTTTAATTGTGCCCAAATTTAGGGTGAATGTGAATGTGAAATTGGTTTGTGACATTCCCCGGATTAGCGGGATGAAAATGTATATTTGTCAATATCGTCCAATTTTTCGGCCAGAGTGGCAACATGGCCCATTGTTCCCCTCCCCCGGGAGGTATACGCCAATGAACATCAACATCAAAACAACAAAAAAAAATCCAACACTTATTAACAACCTACAGTTGATGGTTTCCCTCATACTAATCGTTGTTTCTATCTCATAACCAATATCTGACTAGAATAACAACAAAACCACGTACTCCGTCTGTTGTCTTGTGATATGGAACTATACAGAACTCATAGGAAGTCAATGGTTAAAATGTGCACAGGTATAAAAGGGTAGCCGATATTAATGGTAACCAGTATTATGATAGAAGAAATGATCCATCGCAAGCACATTTTCGGCAAAAACGACACTTATTATCCAGCCTCAGTATGCATGGTAGCTAGAGCCACGGTAGCAATACCATTTACACTCCCATAGCATCTGTAATGCTCGGACACAGCGCCGCCGATTACGTATCCGCATCGCTAATTGCGCCGATATTCTTAGAAATGCGCTTAGCATGGGACTCACCATCAGTCAAACGCGGTGTTAAAGGCTTGAACAAGCAATGAAAAAAAAACGGTTCGCGGTTACCACTGGGTATCGCGAAATCGACGAATCAGGTGGGTCGATCTGATGTTAGAAAAGGGTTCCTCACAAAAAAGACCCCTTAGCTCACAGTTTTTGAGTGCCTGGGTGTGGCAGACGACAGCAGCAATCGATAATGGAGCCAGCTGATAAGGTAAGAGAAAAAAGATTGTATGGCTCGTATTTTCACGTTTTTTCGTTCTTTTTTCAAATATAAACATACATTATTAACATCACCTAATAGACAATTAGTAGGAATTATTTGGGTGATAATGTTATTACGAGAGACCAAGTAGTTGCGCAATCCAGTGTACAAAAATCGAATCAATGCTATCTGACCGGGTTCGAATATGTTAACAAGTTGTTGGGTACGTGTCAGCCACTTGGCATGTACCGTCGAAAACTTGTGAACTCCCTAGGCGCATGTAAGATTTGCCAAGGAGCGATGGACAAATACTTTATGACCGTGATTCAACAATGGCCGGCGCTGGTGCCAAGTCGACACGGTAAATGGTGGGCGTAGGGGGGAAGGAAACCAAGAATTACACAGGGGGAAAATTTTGGAAATTGCATTCATTCATGTTGAAAAGTATACCATTATTTTGCAGTCTACCTGTAAGGATTACAACAAAATTACAGGTATAGTTGTAACTTTCTGTAGACTAAAGGTTCAGAGTTACTGAGTAAAAACAGCAAAAAAAAGGAAAAAGGACAATGGCAGTTTGTAGAGAGGTCAAAATATTCCATGCTCCAAAATATTCACTGCTCCCAATTTGGATAAAAAATGAAGCAAATTATGGGGTGGTACTATCTGATATTAAATAGGAATAGTTTTTGACCACCTAAATGTGTGGTTAAACAAACTATAAGCAAACAAGGGTAACACAGTCTATTGTTCTATGAACTGTGACATTCGCGGTACTAAGCATAGAGATAGTACAAACATCCTTATTTAATCATTTTAGCCAGTCATTTTTTACCGAAATCAGAAGCGACTCGTGTACAATCAATGAATCCTATTCATATTTTCGCAGTAGTTTTACTCAGTATCTGTGAAAAGAAGGCTTTGATATAGTGCAAACTATACCTTTTTGCACAACCGTATGATGCGAAAAACATATGGTGTACTTTTCAACACGAATGGAATCATTGTAAAATGGAACCCAGTATATCCTAATTTCCCGCGACACAGTTTAGCTTACCATCTAGAAATAGAAATGCTATAATGCATTTTTTGCGTATTAAAATTAAGCAATCGTATTGCCAAACCTACAGGGGTAACTATTCTGAGGCTAAGGCACTTATAAGATCGACGATAGCAAATCTCTTAATTTTTGGTATTATATTTTGAGGGGGTACTGTCTGAACATCGGCCCCGCAGCAGATAAAAGTTTGAGACTCCCTGGGGGGACACCAAAATATAAACCTGTCCCAAAAGTAAAACAGGAAAAGACTCTTTCTGCAGGAAATTTCACAAAGTAATTTTGAAAAACTTGTACTTGAAGAAGAGACAGCAAGCATTTACAGTGTGTGTGTGTGTGTGGGTGGGTGTGTGTGCGGTGTGTGTGTGGTGTGGGTGTTGTGTGTGGTGGGCGGCTACCTGTGTGGGTGGTGCGTACCCTTAGCACATAGACTCTATGGAAATAAGGTGATTAACATGGCTGTTACAAGCAATCATAGGTTGATTAGTTGCTGAAAAAATATTGTTCATTCATGTGTAGATAAAATGGTAGAAAGTGCAAAACTGTTACCATTTATGATGACGAATAGCAAATCTCTTAATTGTGTAATGTTGAGGGAATGTCGGAACATTCGGCCGCATATTATAAAAAATGTGCAGACTCCCGGGGACAAATAAACCGTCCCAACAATGCTTTATGTTGCTGAAAAAAAATATTTTCATTCAGAGTAAAATGAGTAGACAGTGCAAGACTGTTACCTTATGATGCAGAGATGTACGGTCCTATGTGACTTGCACGAAGTGAGCTGGATCGGCGCTTTTCTTTAACTGTGCCGCGTTGTGGTTGTTTGTAATGCAGGGTCTATTTGCGTTCCTTCTCTGTTTTTGTAACTCTTCAAATTCAAACAAAACATCACCACAATTAGACAGGGAAAGCGACCCGATACTTCCGAATATTGCATGATTCTGAAACATGATGAAAAATTGTAAACCCTAGATGCGTTATAATGGATAAAGTACTTGTTTCTTACAGGATTCAAGGCGAATAGACAGGAAGCTACCAGATGGCGTTGATTTTATACACTTTTGTTATTGCATGATTCCGAACATTAACTAAGTGTAACACTTGTATTGCGCTATACCAGGAAAATACTCGTTTATTAGGCTTCAAGGCTAATTAGTCTCTAATTGTTTTAACAAAACTTCTTTTAAGAGATAAACCGAAAACTTCTCAGCAACCTTTCACAAAATAGTTGAAAGAATTGGAGAAAGGACCTTAATAACAGCAGGGGTGAGGGTTATGTTTTAATTTATTTATTATCATCCATTATCCAGGGTGACCGATTAGTAACCGCTGTACTCCACGGGGCCCGCAACTGTAACAAGTTAAAAATAAAACTATACACCAAACTTCTAAACAATTTATCTAAGAGTAACATTCAATAAACATCTTATATCATCACTTAAAAGAAGGAAGAGAGCTATATACAACGTACGTGGTAAACATACGTGAATATATACATTTTTTTCAATTTCATCAGTTACAATAAAGGGAGTATACAATGCAGTTTTGTTTAAAATTAAACAAAGCTTATAAATAGCAAATAAACTGGAATGGGCAATATTGAAAAGTTTTCATTCAAGTCGTTAAATCAGCCACACTAACCATATCGTCGGGTGTATTACAAAGTGGAACGGAGTTTGTTAAACAAAAATACGTTTTTGTTTCTGAGGAAAATCGCATTTGAAAAATCGCGGGACTCTAGAGGGGTCCGTTATACACCTCCCCACATACGATTCAAACAATCAAATCCGATTAAGAACGCTAAATCAACAATGACAAATTAGTTTAGCTAATATTCTTCAATTCCTACTGATTTAAAATGGATGGAATACATTGGAAAGTTAACATCTTATCCGTCACACCCGAAAATAGCCAAAAAATGGCGATTTTGTTCATGACATAGTGACCGGGATGTTGATTTTCCCTATACTAAAGGCCGGTAGTACAGCATCCGTCATTGGGAAAACATAAATCGGCGTTTTCTGAACATTCCGTCAAACAAACGTCCGTCATCGCGAATCTGCTCAATTTGGTTTAGTACATAATGACGGATGTTGATTGCGGATTGCCGCGATTTCACCGCTTTTGAACGGGTATATAATATAAATTTCTACTAATATCGATAAGTATAAATTCATTAATATTTTGTTTTTTAAAAAAAAAACGCGTGTTTTTTTGTTTTTAAAAAGTTTTCTAAAAGCCTTGGTGGAAATCAAGTATACACTTCTTGACAGAGGGTTCAACATCAGTCACTATGTAATACAACCAAAGTACGTTAGGCCAACATACGTCAAAAGGCCAAATTTCTAATAAGATTTATTAATTAATGAAGTACTTGCAGGGTTCGGCACTTGCATGTATGGTATGATTTTGGTAGTTAGTACCATTTCCCTAATTCAGTAAAAAATGATTAAAATTCAACATCCCGTCACTATGTATACACCCCGAACGACGTATGCAATGAATAATCGTTTTACAACATCCATGGGGCAGCGCATGTTCAAACTCCCGCCCGTACTTCCATACAACCAACCTACATTCACACAACCACAACTCTACACACACGCGCCGTCCCACACACAAACACACACATTAAACAAATAATACCACACTCACACACCACATACATGTACACACACACACCAACTATTTTATATCTAAATTCAATGCACAAATAGTATGGTTTTTCAAAATGAACTAAACATACAGCATCGAAGGTTGATGGTATCAACGTTTATTATCATGTTTTAAAAATTGAAACATTAAAAACATTTTAACGCGTCTTAGAGAGCAAACTACTAACCCGTTTTTGAATTTACCAGTTCTTGTGCAATGCTCCTGTGTCAACGGTGAATTCATTGTCAATAGTAAATGGGCATTTACACCTTAAAACCTTTCAGTGTGATATGCGATTAAAATTAACAGTCATCATGATTATTGATACTACTATTGATATAACTTAGAACCATGCCAATAAAAATAATTATTATCTTATCAAACATTGTTACAAATAGCTATAGCTAAGTAAGTCTTACGAGCATGGCGATCTGGCTTTATCTAGATAATATTTACATTGTCTCCACTTACATAAAATCTTGCTGAGTAATGATGTTTGGCATATCATGCTAAAAAATAAAAATGGAAGTCGGACCCAAATGGGACCCTAAGAAACACCAGTATCGATATTAAGTACTGCCGGTCAAAGCTAACGACCCGAAAGGTACGACGAAAACCATTTACACAAGTAATATTTGAAGATCCTATGTAGCTAATTTCGTAATCAAAATCATGGTTGACCGTATCAAAAGCTTTTCTAAGGTCGACGACCCGAGAGTACCCATGTCATTTATCAGCATTAATGCTGGTAGCGACTAATCGGCCATATCAACCAATTCTGTTTCAGTACAATGGCCCGCGAGTGTTAAAACAGAGGGTGGACTAACAGTAATCATACTCAAATAGGGTAATATGTCATGCATAGCGCTTTAATAATTTTACTCATACGGGATGGATATTGCGCTGGTAGTTTTGGTTTCACATATAAGGAAGGAAAAACTAGTAGACAATGAAAGATCAGAATCTAAGTATCTCTCCGGACTATGGACTGACCGTGTAATTTTAAAAATCATCACAAGTTTTATATCAAGCACAGTGGTTTATTTGTACAAATATTACGAAGTTCTCGCCAGGATCAAACACCGTTTGAAATATCAAGGAATATAGTCGATGGGACATGCCCTTCTATGCTTGTTTTGAGTCTCCATCGGCGGGGATAGGGGAGAAAAACCAAGTGTAAAGTCATAATTATTAAAATCATATAATCGTCTGTTCCCCACAAAATAAAACTGGCACATTTTCTTGAAAAAAAAAGACTAAAATGTCCCTTCAATTCATTTACCCAATATCAGTGCTAGTGGTACACATAGACTTCAGCAAACATGGCGTTCAGATATTCAATCACCGTCCCGGTAGGCGGTGTAGAAAAACACTCAAATTCCCTTTTCTCTGGAGTGCAGGACCATTTGTTATATATTTCGGTTCCTGTTTATCGCTCTCCAATTTAGACTGCGTACTTTTCAGGACAAATACTTAACCTCAGTCACAATAATAATATTGAGCTTCTATAGTGGCGTGTTCAATTAACTAACTTTGGCTAGTTTTCATCAATTTAATTTATAAACGGGAGAAACATGAACAAACATCATAGAGAATGTTGCTGGGCAAGTCTTTACCTAACAACTTTGTGCAGAACCAAAATCCGTAACTTAATTTTGCTTCACTACTTTCTTTCTAGTCTATTACCGCGTTTTCAGAAGAAATTTAGTGTCAACGACCTATATTATAACTGTAAAAAACACTGGTGTAGTTATTGTGAGAGAGGACGGCATTTGTCACTCAACAACCGCGAATTAGTCCAGGCTACATACCATGGTGGACCTTGGTTATACAATAATAAAAAAAGAGGGATGGAAGAATGTCGCTGGAGAAAAGAGTACTTTTTTTCCCCCAGTGTTTTAGCCCAGTTTTTCCTGCGGATCTTAATCCGATGGATGCCAGACTAAAAACCTTGAGCATTTGAAGAAACGCAACATTTCAAAATGGCCACCAAAACACTAAAAACGTATATGTTAATTATATTCAAAAGTTTAATTATGTTGCCTGTTCCCACAGTCAAAACACCCATTGTGACCAATTAAAATGGTGATTATTACCACCTAATTAAGATATTCATAGGCCGCCAATACAACAAGCATCTTATATTTATCTACTTTTGACCGTAGAATGGGAACATGATATATATATCCCAATGCTTTAGCAATCAATATATTATTGAAACAATTTGAATAGCTTTCAACAATTGGCTAATCAATCTTCTAATCAATAAACCATTCAGATGGCTCCAAAATGGGGCAAAATATTCATTACTAACTTAAAGGCAAGAGCGCCATGTTTTGTGTATATCACTATAAAAACGCTTCAGGAGCAATTTAATATCAGAAAATAATCAAAGTCATTGATATCTGCAAGATGGCATCCAGATGGCCGTTCAATATGGCTGCAAGTGTCAATCAGTAAAGGTCATAATTCATTCCGGCTGTAGGCTAAAGATATAATCTGTGTTTTTAGTTGGATTAACCACTCCAAAAACCCCATAAGGCTATCTTAAGTGTCGTTGAGTCGTTATCCTCAAATACGCCAACATGGATGCCAATGGGGGACGCCAAAACCTACCAAAACCCCAAGATACATCATCGCTAGACCTAATTATGATCGATTTTTCGCCGCTTAGTAAGTGCCATTTCCAGCCATATTTGATACCATCTTGGATGGGGCTCCCTACATATATCGATTCTTCTGATTCACCTAATGATATGTGTACATTGCTCTGATTGACTTACAGGTATATACACAAACATTGGCAGTACAGGTTGGACCAGCTATCAATTATAGCCATCTTATGTATCGGAAGCCATCTTTGGATCCTATAAATGAAATGACGGAATTTATTCTCACATTTTTTTTTAATATATCTTATTATTTAATTTTAATTTTCTTGACTGCGAAAACCAGGATCGATACAAATTACTCAACTTCAGTCAGAATATATCCATAGACAGTTTATTGTATGGCGGCCATATTGAATTCATTGATTACGTGGTTACAGAATCCTATGTTAATTGGTCACAATGGATGTTTAACGAGACAGGATGAAAAAACAACAACTTTTGAGTTTAACCACAAGAGAGATGTCCTTGTGTTTTGTGGCTATTTTGATTTTTTAGCGTTTTTTACAATCATAATGCTTCAAGGTTGCTCGCTGTCATCCTCGGATTCAGAATCACATAAAACACTGGTCTAGAAACCTTGAAAACATTGATATGATCTAATAAAACAAGTTGATATTAGGTATCAAGGAATCGTGTAGCCTGGACTAAATAGTGGATTGGTAACACCTGTCTATAACAATGGCCCTACATACCCAGCCCATGTAATATCTTTAGCTTATGGTTCGCTGAAGTCTATACATATCCATTGGTCTGCTATATTGGGAAAAAGATAGGGAGCTCCGAGCCCTTGAAAAGTGCTCTTTTTCCGAGTACCCCTCCCTCAACCGACAACAAAACACAACCACACCTTTATTTAAAGGATAAGTATATAAGATTTAAGAAAGTGATGGGTGTGGTGGACATATTCTGGTGGAGGATATTTCTAATGCCGAAAAATGAATTTGGGCTGAAAGTTAAGCGAATTACATTATTTGTTTTTAATTCTTTTACGGTCAAACTATTAAAATCTTATTTTGATGGTATCCTTTTTGTTAGGGAAGGTTTTTTATACATTGCATAAAGGGTCAGGGAATACTAGTTGTGTGGTTGTGGTGACATGTGATAAACAGATGTGTTTGTTTTTAGGAAAAAGGTGATTGTGCGGGCTAAATTTCTAGACCCTGTATATATTGTATAAAACAGAAATCTATAATATAAATGTCAGAGATTGATAGTATTGCATGATGATTAAAATTTGTTTTCATAGAAATTAACAAATCTGGATATTCTACGTTTTTTAGTCCAAACACGTGATTTTTTGACCCAAAAAAACACCCGCCACCAACGTTTTGACCACAACCATATTTTTTAAATATGGATTACTTATCGTTCGAATAGAAGTGGTTGCGTTTTTTGTACCGAGGGGAGGGGTTGTCGACAATTTTGCAGGTTAAACCGCTACAATAGAAATTGGAGGTGACATTGTATATATTTTAAGAAAATGTGCAGTTTTATTCGCGGGAACAGACACAGATATGTGATCGTAATAATTATTATGGAATTTACACTTGGGTTTCCCTTAGCCCCAGATGGGGACTACGAATTTGTTATTACCAGGTGTTATTTGGTCCACGTCCCCCTGGTCTAAATGCGTTTCAGTGTAATAGGAATATCACTAGCCCAAAATCGTCGTTACAATTTTAATTCAGTTGTGGGCGAAACTCGTCTTTCTGAAGAAAAACTATCGGCAGGTCCAATTCTTGAGATGATTCCAGTACTCATTTCTGTATTTCTATACTATAATATGTATGGTAGCTATTGATTAAAGGAAGATTTTCCATTTTTATATTGACTTTTCTTCTTTGTGTATTCGATATTTCTATATTGCCTGAATTCATCACTTTAACCGTCCTTAGCTGAATTTATGAATACCAAAGACAGTAAATACTTCAAATACATTAAAGCAATCAAAATGGTGCGACACGCAGGCGGAGTCCCATCTCTCTGTCTTTGACGATTGGGCCAGACTCCCTCATTAATGTTGCTGTGGGGGTTCGCCACTCCTCTCACACAGCAGAGTTATGTTTGCAATTCCCAGAATATGCCGGTACCCATTTGTACTTCTTGGTGGAGAGAGAGGCAAAGAGGTAAAGTGCCTTGGCCCAAGTGCAACAAACACAATGGCGAAAGCGGGCTCGACCCAACAACCTATGCGGCGAGCGGCTGATCCACTGCACAACATGTGCCCCTAATTAATTAATTAATAGTAAGATAAAATTAATATATAACACTATAACGTTTGAAATTTATGCAGAAACAAGATATCTGTACCAAGATTAAATATACTATTTCCTTTATAAAATTATACATGAAAAATATAAATATATATAAACATTAAATGGCAAGTAAGAGAGTGTAGAATAACCAACAGAAAAAATACTATGATAAGGAAAACCAAGGTAAAAATTAAAGAGCAAATAAGAATGGCACTTGAGTGCTATAGTGAAAGACTATCCTGTTTAGGCCAGGTAGCGGATTGAAAAAAATGTAATTTGAAAAACCATCAATATTCTTAAGCCATTTGAAGTTTGAAAATCTTGCCCTAAGTGTGGCAAATCCCATATGTGAACATATTAATCGATCGGAATACAATTTTTAAAGCCACAATCAATCATGAATTTATTTCCAATTTGATATACCGATTTTGCTTGTTGTGATATCACCAATTCGTTAGCAGCTAACTTTTAATGGTCATTCGTTATCCTAGTTCCTTCATTTTCTCGGTTCACGTATTCACTCGATATCATTAGAAAACTTATTTTGCAAATTTCAATTGATTTTCTGACGGTGAATTTTGAAAATGCTCATTGGGAGAATGGTCATATCAAGGCCGCCCCATCCCCGACGCGTGTCGTACATATTTTCTGCGGATAGTACATTTTCCCCCGACTGGTTTAGTCCAGGCTATAGATTCATTGATAACTATACCTTTGTTTATATAATTTTTTTTTCAACGGTTTCTAGACCAGTTTTATGCTGATTCTGGACCGAAGGTTTGCCAGCGAGAAACTTGAGTATTTTTGTAAAACGCAAAAAAAAAAAAAATCAAAATGGCCACAACACACAAAACTTTTTCAATCATTTTGGTTCAATTCAAAAGTTGTAAATTTTCAGCGGGTCTCGTTTTTCAAACTTTCACTGTGGACCAATTAACATAGGATTTCTGTAACCACGTAATCAATTAATTCAATAGACCGCCATCATTACAATAGAGTGTCTGATCGTGATCTCCTTTTGACTGCAGTTTAGTAATTAGTATCTTATACTCTACCTGGTTGTTTTTTTTTTAACATTTCAAAAATTAATTAAAACCATAAAAATATTCTTCAAAAATGTTGAATATAATTCCTTCTTATACGCATCCAGATGCTTACGATACGCTAAGATGGCTATAATTAATAAATGTAATCAAAATGCTTCCTGTATATCCCCCTGTAAGTCGATCAAATCAGTTTAACATATCAATAAGGTCTCCACGTAAATCGTGCAGTAAGAATGTCGCCAAAGATGGGTATCCAATATGGCTGGAAATGAGCGGCAAAAAATCCGATAACTAATAGTCTAGAGATAGTGTCTTTTGGTTTTTGGTATGTTGTCAAGGTGTCCAGTTGGTATCCATATTGGAGATATTTGATGAATAACGACTTTACTAGGGATTTCTGAATGATATCCAACTCACAAACACAAATAGTCCTATCCTCAGCGTGAATGAATTACTAACTTCTAAAGACTAACATTTACAGCCATATTTGACTAGCCCATATCTAGGATGCCATCTGGAGATATCAATCCCTTGGATTAGTTTTATCTAAACCTGCTCTGAATAACTTTAGATGAATATACACAATCATCTCTTGGCTATATAAGTAATGCATTTTGCCATTTTGGAGCCATCTTATATACATTATTATAATTATATAATGAAAAGGTCAACATGGCTGTACAGCGTGGAGTATTACCTTTTGTCTAATGGATTAGGCCGTTTTACCTAAGTGTATGTCAGGATAAGTTCGCAAGCCTGAATATGAGATTGTATGTGTTTTATTCCACTAGTTTGTAATTGTGACGCTAGGTACGATGAATTAAATACAATATGAACCGTACTTACTGGACTTTGACCGAGATGAGCTGACCCCTGTTTGGGTTGCTCAAAAAACATTTGCAGAATATCAACAAAAATGCCGACAGCAGGGCAGGCAAGCGACCTGAGAAACCAGCCCGCATTTCGGAAATTTAATGAGGCCGAAATACATAATTTGGTTATCGAAGCTAATAGACAGCATACAAGAAACAGAAACAAATAAAAATATGCTTAGCTCCGTTAATAAGCAAAATTTTTCAAGTGGCAAAAACAGGGAACATCGAGGCAATGACCATTGCAGTGCTGGATGACATACTTTACTAGCCATTTACACCTAGATTGTAATATCCCCAAACAGCTCCGATTTTTACAACTGGGTGGAGAGGGGCAATCGAGGTAAAGTGCCTTGCCCAGGTGCACACTTGGCCAACAGCGGTTGCTCGAAACCCACGACCTCAGATTGTGAGTCAACGTTCTAGTGCCTCAGAAGTTGCTATTGTTATTTTCATGCAGGACCAATATGGTGAATGGGTGGTAAGATACTAAAAACACGCAACGACCCAATGTCTGGACCATTATGAGTCTGAGTAAAGTGGGCCTTAAACATGTTAAGTAATAATCATCAGAAGAAGAATACACCCTCTTCCGGTTTCATTTCCATATTGCCAAATTAAGGCACTAGTACGGAGAGCTCAGAGTAACGCCCGCTTTCTCGATGTTGGCACAAATGCTGCTGCCTTTTTGTGCCTTGTTGTGATCAAAACTGTTTTTGTTCGTTCCTAATAGCCATTCGCCTCACATAGGTCTACTACTTTCTGCTACTATTATTCCATCCATATTCAATGCAGAATATAGTGTCTGTTTTTTTTTTTTTTATAGAATGTGTCAGTACTTTGGCCCCGAATTCTATCACAATCTCATATTGATGCTAATTAGATTAGTTTTCTGCTCATATAATTTAGGACCGCGTGCGATGATCATTCAAGTGTTATTTCCCTGGTATCAAGAACCGCTTTTAGTGCACTCCACAGCACCACCACCGACTGGCTGGGCAATAGCTGCTTCAACACTCTTTTTTTTTGGGGAATCTTTTGACTCCCCCTCCACCCGCTTCTTTGAGAGTGTCTCCAACACCCCCTTTTTTCCGTTGCAAGCTGATTTGCCAACGGTAGGAGTTAGTTCCGGAGTAAACAGCGCTGCGAGAGCTCCTCCCCGGCAACTTCAAAGACAAATTTCCTGCATCAAATCATAATGGTCCAGCATTGGTCTGAAATTCTTTATCATTCGCATGATTGATTCCCTTCTCAGAACACTGGCCTCCTGTGCTGCCGAGTGTCTGCTCCGGCTGACCTCTCCTGGTATGCAAATATAATTTATAATTTGAAAAAAACAAAAAGGTTAAAAAAAAAGAAAAGGGTCGTTGTGTCTTTTCTTTTTTGTATCTCCCAGGTAAACTGAGGAGGAAAATCGCCTGACCACGGGACGAGAAGTCAACCTTATATCCACGATACTATTTTGATCTTTATTAAACTGAACATTTTTAGGTTTATTATTAAAAACAGAACACAGACTATTTTACCTTTCAATTAAACAAAAGCGGTATATATCTACAACCACACAATGGAATGTCTTTGTTCGGACATATTCGGACATGATTATATAATTGTGTGAAAATTTGGGTTTTAAACGCGGCCTCAAGCGCTGTAGGTTTTCGAACTTGTCCAAGGCATGCCCAAATCAAATTTTTTGGCACGTCAAATCATCATTGATCTCTAAACGTCACATCGTTATCGGTTGATGAGAATGATCATAACTACCACGATCTGCTGGCTAAACAACGATAGAGATCCAGGGCCCAAATTCATAAAACGATTGCTAGTTTATCTGGCAACTAAGGCCTGGTAGAATCTATAATCCCTAGTATGCCACACGGATAAATTCATAAAACCTTAACTAAGTAACCTTTCTAACTACCTGTAAGTTATATCCTAGGAAAATCTAAGTTGCCAACTACTATGCTTGTGTCTACAATTGGTGCTTTTCGGCGGAATGGCCTTGGTGGCAGTGTGGGGAATGTAAATTCAATACATTAATGCCTAACCCCTTTTTGGTGTTTGAGTCTGTCATGGCTCAGAGCATTAACATGCTTCTTCACCTGTGAATGATCAAAATATGCCAATATTGTCAGTAGTTCCGTATATATATAAATAGGCCTTCAAGAAATAATTAAAGAATTTCTGAATTTGCTGTATACTGCTTTTGAAAATGTGCTGTTTAATATTTTTTTTCTACTAATTAAATCTTTTACAATTATTACTCAAAATGTAACCATATCTAAAGCTCATAGGAGGTCTGTAAGCAAACTTGTAAACTTTAGTAAACAAAGAACAATTTTAAATTATGACAGCATAATTTAAAGAAATCTTTAATATTCTTTCGTAGCGTTTGATAATTTATTTTCATTTCAATATATAAGCATTATTTTGCGGCCTGTATTTACAACAAGTTCCTCCTTTGTCCATTTTCACACTGAATGCGATTACGGCCTTATGTTAATGCAAAGAATTGAAGACAATTGAAGACAAACGTTACTCACATTTTTTTATCAAATTAATATATTATATTGGTTTTAATTTAAATGTCACATAACTTAATCAATAATTTGTATCAATAACTTTACAGTGTTAATGTCTGTAACATCTTTACAGAAATAATAATAATAATATGTTTCTTCACTGATTACTGTGCCAACGTAGTGAGTAAGAGTTGCTCTGGATCACTCTAAATTTGGCCAGATTCTTAGAATGCAACCCGGGGTGGGGGGCAGTGTATTAAACATCTTGAACCGGGACTTCCGAAATGCACCATAAACACGTATTTCCACCACTGGAAAAACCTACCTAAACAACATTTTTGAGATTTTTGGCGCAACCGTAAACCGTCCTTTTTTGTCATTTGCTACCGAAAACAAGTGAGCATGCATTGTTTTGATATATACCCTTATTCTCTGGCTTTGCTCGCGGGTTTTTGCTTTACTTCCAAATTACAATTTTTTGATGATTTATGATCTCGGGACCATCACAATTGTCATTTCAGGTTTACGAAAAAACATACCCTTTTTCGAATTTTGCTGTTTTTTGCATAACACGAATCACTGGTACGCGCGCACTAAAATTCGGCTGTTGGCAAAAAAACCAAACCCTTTTAACGCGTTTTTCCTTCTTGTTCACGCAATCATATCCACCTTTGACTACAAGTGGCCCCCCGGAATGCAACTAGCACTAGTAAGGTTATTCTCTTAATTTCAACTAGTAATCAGAACTATGCTTAGTTGCAACAAGTCCATTTTGTTGCCAACTATGCTTGGTAATTTTTGTGAATTTGGGGCCCTGCCAACCAGTGATACCTAGCAAAAGTTGTTCATGCTTTGCAAGTGCTATTAGAACTCAAACCTCTGAGTTGCAGGATTTGTGACGGACTAAACTCGCAGAAAGAATCCAATATATTATGCTACGTCGCCATTGTCGGTGAATTTGATCAAACCCTCAAAGCTGTGTATGGTGCCAGCTGTCAGGTTCATAATCCAATGACAACTGTAGGTGAAATACCTTTCCTACAAAGATTAAATTCTGAAACAAACGATAGGTACACACACTTAAATACCTTCATCAACGCCTATGTAGCACATTGGTCTGCAGGGCAACCGAGAAGTTCAGTTCGATGAGATACCCATACCTCAATACCCTTGAAAGTCATTTGATCATCTAAACATGGTAAACCACGGGCATGTACGGAATTCTTCCAGCGTTTTTCCAAACATAGGGTGTTTTCCTATTGTGCTCGTTTTAACGGTTAAAAAAATGCAGTAATAGGAATGGTCCTTCAGTAGAAACCTATCCTCTAAACCGCTATTTTAGTAGTGAACACAACTTAATTTCCCCGAGAAAAATGTTCCTTCGCAAAGAAGGAAAATGCCGCTGACACTTAAACCCGTAAATGTCCCAATAGAACAAAATCACTTTGACCAAGGGGGTGAAACGCATTCAAAACCAGTCGTTCGTCCGTGCTTGGGCGCTGACACATTTTGAATATTGCACGGAATAAATTATTAGTTTGGGTGGCTTGTATACACACCTATGGTCAATATTCGATACAAACAAGTCCGCCAATATCAGTTGGTTGGATGTTGGGTGCTATTGGGTTGGTAAATTTTGTCCTACCCAGGGCCCACACAACGAATGAAATTACCCATCAGTCGTCTGATTTAAATAAACCCGCCTCAAGGAATACATCTTTTCACCTAATCGCGCATTGCATTAATTAGAAAAAGGAGTATCTGAGCACAATGATATAGGTACACTATTATTACACTGCACTCTAACACATACATTAATTTGTTACACACCTATTATTGTATAGCAAAGCGGCACACTGATGTGGAAGAGCGGAGGCCTCCATTGCTTTCCTATTGCTTTCTATTGTTGGTACTTCTATGTTTTCTTTGTGGTCGGCAAAACATGCGAGACGGTGAATTTCTAAAGATTACGTAACGTTTTGCCTCTCTATCTATATAGAACCTCTTTGACTTTGACCATTTGCCGGTAAAAAAGGTAAGTCGCTTCAGGTAATCCTCTTTAGCTAATCTTATTAGCATAAATACCTTAGGGTCCGTAAGCACTGCCCACTATACTAACCATGTTATGGCAGCAGATTAAAAGAAGAAAAAGAGGAGGTCAGGGTGTCTTCGGTGACGCTGCAAGGCAAATGCCCCCGATTTGCAGACAGTTTATAGAGATGATGGCATGCACACAGGACTATTGAAGACTGGGCAGCTCATTTTAAAGATAGCCGCGATAGATTGGACAGGGACTGCCAGAGGTCTTCAAATTCTACAACAAGATGCGTCACAAGACGACATGAATGTCACAGATTTTCTGCATCATGAAAAGGGCTTAGCGCAAATGTCTACGCTGGACAACACCGTTGAGGCAAAGACATTATCTTTCCTTGGACTCCCTTAGAAGTCCATATTGTAGCCTCCTGTAAATTATAAGCTGTTTCCAAGGGATGAAAATCAATTTGCGGACTAAAGATAGGACGCCAAAAGTGCCCCTAAGACCCCAGAGGGTGCTCTTAAATTCTTAGATTACCATGGAGGACAAATTTGAATTTAGATTAAAGTTTAAATTCTATAAGATTTATAATTGATTGATTTTGATTAAATTTTTAATCTAAACTTTTGGGATTTGACCCTGATAGCAATCCAATTGTATTTTTAATCTAAGGAAATTTAGCGAGTAGCAGCGGAGAGGGTGGGGGCCAGAGGAGGCCAATAAACAAAACTTAGACCAATTAGAAAACTGTACTTCATCGTTTATACTAATTGTTTTACGAAAACTTTCGTGTTTCCCGCCATGAGTTCACATGACAAAAACGCAAGTTACACATGTATCTGCAGTCTGCGCTGTACAGCCAAGGGTTGTGTAGGGCTCTCCAAAGCGATGCAAACCAGGTAATTTTAGGCATGTTAGGCGTAATAAGATTCACACAAATTAAATTCTGAATGTTGAGCTTATGAGATGAACCCGGCATGCATGGGCCTACTGCGGGATCTGTACCATGCCATGCCTGCAGGCCCGTGCCCACTGCATGTTTTATTCCAGGTTAATACGTAGACCCATCATGATTTAAGATCAAGATGATTCTGTTTCTCCATACATGCCTAAGAAGTGTTTAGGCACACACAATAATAAGGTGTTACATTTGGTGTATAATTTGTTTGATTCTTTATTTGCATTATATAATAGCCATTTCTACGTGTGTGTGCTTTGTATAGCCTGCCATGAAGCAACTGCGTTGTACAGCCGTAATTGTAGAGCTAATTGATACAACTAGATAACTCGTTTAAAAACGGTCCAATTAATAACCCCAACTAGTAAAAAAACAGACAATCATTTACGAATTTATATAGTTAGTAGAATTACCCCCAAAATATTTAGGTAGCAAATAGTAACGTCGTGCCTTACCCAACGTTTTATTTCAGTTTAACGAACTTTTTCTTCTCGTTCAGAAAATTCATTGAGTATACCCAACGATTAAAATAACTTATAAGCCTTCTTTTACCAAATCTTTTAATTTGGTTAAGCGTGACGTACACCCATCACTTAGTAAAACAGACATGTTTAACAAGTTTTTTATTAGTAAAAACTACTGGTTGATGTTTTCAGTGTACCTCAACTGCTATCATTATTATTCACCCGTTATAATATCCTGATCATCCTCGATGATTGTGTCAGGATTGGCTTCGTTAGTCAAAAGGCTTCCATTCCCGAGATACTTCTAAAAATACAAAACTCACCTTCCTGGTCCACCAACAAGGGCTCACCAATGGCCCCTGCAGTTACCAAAGACGACTTTGTTGATGCTGCGCAGGCCCGTCTGCCTTTGCAAATCACTTTCATCTCCTGACACTGCAGCTGCGATTCCGTGACCAGCGGATGCAACATTCCTACACTAATAACAGAAAGGGAACTAACTTCAGGGAAGATGATTTTCATGTTACATTTTGCTGTCTTCTTTTTTCTTTAAAATACTAGAAACTCTATTCAGTTGGGTTTTGTGTACCAGGTGAAACATCATGGGTACAATGGGTTATCAAATGTCGACTACAAAATCTAATATTACACGATATGAAATGTGTTTTTAGTACGCAGATTAATAGCATGGGTTATCGGACATGTTGATTATACAAATCTAATATGCCGTGACACGATATTGAATTCGTGTTTATTGTGCCAGATGCAACATCGTGGGTTATCGACATGTCGATTTATAAAAGTGGGTAATATACACGATATGCCATGGTGTGCCAATGCTATATCATGGTTATCGACATGGTCGACTATTAAATCTAATATGACACGATATTGGATAGTGTAAGCACTCGGCATCCACTACCTTCTGGCATGGATAGACACATTCTCTAAAATTGGCCACAATTTACAATTGTGTGGTCCTTAAATTTGATGTGTTTATAATCAGTCACTTCTTCAGATTGTGAATTCAAGCCCCAAATCAATGTCTGATCGTCGGCCCTATGAGAACTATGGCAAGATCACTCACTAAAATATAACTACAAACAAATACCAAGGCCAAAGCGCACCTATTTTCAATTAAAGTATTTTAACTTACTAACTTTAAAACTTGCCCTAACAACGAAATTACGTTATGTAACGCAATGAGTTAGGATAACTCTATGGTCCAATTATGAGAAATTTGAAAAATGTCCCTTTTCTCAAAATAAGGGTTCTTACTCCCTCTAAAGAGGTTTGTCCTTTGTATCCATCTGTCATCTCACACTTTAATTTTAACCAATACAAAGCACACTGAGGGGATTCGGTGCCACTTCATTTGTCACGATTGACAAATTGCAATCGCAATTGACGAATATAATGACTTAAAAAGTTGACTTCATTTTAATGTTAATAATATACGGCAGATCTTGTACTTACTGTGTTTCTTGTATTTTTTATTTCTATATGTTTGTACTTGATGTTTTTGATACGATATTGAAACAAATTCATTGATTTAATTGCGTTTTGTTTTAAAAATGAAAAGGCAAATTCCCTCGTATCCGCTTACCCCGGTAAGCTTTCGAAAAACGGTGTAACTTCACCATCTTTGCCCCAGGCCTTTTCAGCATTATCGTGCACTTTCTGAGCTCCACTCCTCCGTCCAATTTTTAACATCTTTCATTACGACAAAGAGTAATATCGTCCCAAGTCTCAACAACTGACTTGACCTATTCCAATCGAAAAACCTCCAGCCCTCTAAAACTATGATGCGATAATCATATATAAATAATAGCATATTAAAATACCAACTAATAATGGACACTACTGATTTTCTTTATTCACGAGGCTATTTGTTTTTTCACGGGCTTGTCTATCGTCAATCCTGTTATAGAGAGCATAAATTTGCAATGAATTAGCACATATTAATATCATACCTTGTTTATAAACTAAACGAAAGAAAGTCCAATACAAATTAGGGGAAATGAATTTCCTCCC
>JAMKCH010059803.1:0-24164 GCA_023653785.1 Ophioderma brevispina | reverse complement strand
TGTTCAGAAATCATGCTTTGTCTACAGACTAGGAAATAGATGAGATTCTCATATTCTCTCCTCACAATGTCACTCTAACTCTACTACACTTCCTTGTGCTGGGTTTCATGGCCAAAACACAGACCTCATGATGCACCTCAGCCATAGTTCTTCCAGAAGCTCCCAGAGTACTATGTTCTGAGGATACACGCTGGTGTCCAGTCAGAGCTCTCCGACATATTACCACCTTACTGCCTTCTTAAGTAATCATGATTCTTCAATATCTACCATGTCCGTCATCACAACAACTAAGCCTTACAAACCTGCAACAAAAGCAAAATTTTCAAGCTGGGGTCCCTTTCCTCGTTCTGATGCTTTGAACGTGAAAGCCCAGCCTCGTCACTGGACAGTAACATCCCTTTAACCCGCATGCTCATGAATTAGAAGTCAGGCAACATCAAGGGCTTTTCACTTAGAGTGAACTATCTGACATCAATGGAAGCAGCAGGATGAGGACGCCTACTACGTTTCAGAACGTTTATATGAGACGTCCTTACAAGTAACCAAATCATGACCAAACCATCCTGTCAGCAAAGCAGTCAGAGTAAAAGAGGAGTTTCATTCATCCTTATCAACCGGCTCATAAGTTGAGGAGTGCCGGTTTTTAGTATAACTACAAGTGCTTTGATATAGATGTGCTGATATTAACATGTTATCCAGTTTTTATATAAATATATTGGCAGTACATTGGGGGCAGAAATTAATTTCAGCTTCCTTTAAAACTTCACTATGGCGAGAAACCCCGCAACAACTGAGACTAACCGGCTCCACTTCCTCCACCTTAGTGACCAGTGTGGCAGTCATGCACTAGTTGATCATTTCGTATGTATATATGGATTAAAATAGAATATACCCCCAAGGTGTGAGATTGTTTCTATTTTATACATGTCTATATTTACGACTGATCCCACTAGTAACCCTCATCCAGCCCTTCCGCACGTGGAAGCCTTGGGGGAGGTACAAAAATGACAAAGGATTCTGGAGCATTGACGTCATTGATGGGCGTACCGATGCTATCATGGGACCGCTACTAGTCCAATGGGCGCACCGAAATTTTTAATGTGTCAAATAGGGGTGTCTCAAGTCCTTTTTGAGCACAAAAAATGCACTATAGTTGGATCATTCGTAAGTATAGACATGTATAAAATAGAACAATCTCACACCCTTGGTAGTTAATTTTGTTACATCACAAACTATTTATGTCATGAGACTTTACAGTACCATAAATGTGGACCTTCCCCTTTAATTTTATTGAATGTTCTTATTTGGAATTTTATTGATGACTTTAGAAATTTGTAAAAATAACACCAACATTACGTTCACAAGTCTAATAAGACTTTTAAATAAATACTTAGCAGTATAATATAAAACCTTAACTGAAGTGTGTGGTGCTGATAGTATTGTGTTTTTATTTATTGTTATTCTTCAGAGCATTGGTGTCAGGCCACCTCTACTCCACCACTGGAAAGCACTGACTTGCAGTGGTAAGCATAGAATTCATCTATCAAAGCTTCGGTATGTTTGTGCTGACTGCCTCTACTGACTGGACAGCAAGACTCTGGACCCTTTATGGCAACTATGTAGGGACCTTTGGTCAACAGCAGCAGTGGAATCTTAGAAATCCAGACACCTACCAACCTCCAAGGTAAGGGGAGTCACATTCAGATTGATATCTTAATTTACATCACATGTGCGGCAAGACTTTCTAAATGACATTATGCCCTCGACTGGTTATATTTACAGGACACCATGGAGGTATATAAGATGCATGCAAAGAGGACTGCTGCGACAAAGCAGATATGGTAAATATCTTAAGAGGGACATTTTAAAGGTGTTATGTTCTGATCATAAACCATGCCACTTGCAGAAGTTGTTGTGATGTTGCCTTATGGAAGGCCCTATTTTCTCATTATCATTCTGAAATTTTAGCCTCAAAATAATTGTCTTTCGAGAGAACAAAGCAAGAAAAAAAGAAAATGAACATTAACACTGATTAACCATATAATTAGTAAACATAGCACAAAATTATGGTTTGCACACCACCCTAAAATAAATTGCCATTGGTTCATGTACAAACTATCCTCCTAATTAAAATGTAAATTTTCGCATTAACGAAGAGACCACAGTTAACTGAAATATGCATTACCTTGGACTACTAATGGGACAATACGAGATGCATTTCGGGGCCGGATCAGTGCAAATGGTCTATGAATTGGAGAACCCACATTAAACACCGGTACAAGGGACCAAAAATCTCAGGCATCTAGGGAACAAAAACTATGTTTGCTCAAATCATTGTAGTTGTGGCTCACAATGGCATAGTGTCTTGCAACATACAACGGGGTTATGGGGAATTTACTACCAACTAGCATGCAAAAATAGAAAATTGTATAAATCGATATTACTCTGGCTGGACTGATTTGCAGAGGAAGTGTTTTAAGTTAGAACTACACAATCTCGACAGCAGAACCGGACTCCTATCTCTTCGCAGGATATTCCCCTCTCAGCAGCTGAGAGGGAAGATACGCTAACTTGTGATACCTACCTACCACATTCTGACTATGCCACATTAACCGGCTCGCCCGAGGAACCAGAAATCACTACATTACCACAAAAAATTAAAGTATTAGGGTCACGGCCTCGCCCCGTACCGCACCGACCCGATGACGATTGTAACATCGGAGCGCCCAACACTCGTTCTAGAGTTAAAATTTTTGCACCCCAAACGCGAACTACCGGGGCTTTCTTGTGGGTTGCACCGCGGGTGGCGATCAGAATGTGGTAGTAGGTATCAAAAGTCTAGCCGTATCATCCCTCCTCACTGCTGAGAGGGAATACACACACTTGATCAACCTCAAACCACATGACTATGAAAAAGATTCCCGGGGATGGCTAGGTGGCGAAAGAAAGCCCCAAAGGTAGGAGAACCATAAAGCGTATCTCCCTCTCACACTAATAATTCTGTACTTACTACATGATTATAAAATCAATGGAAGCAAGCGGCAACCACTTACCGAGACCAATCTGAGAGCTAGCGACGTCCCCTGCCTCGTAACGTGATACTGGAACCCTACTTTAGAGGGCTTAACACATCCTTGAGGTCCGTGGTCTGGAAGGTTTGTGGCCAAGTCACTCCAAACCACTGCATCAATAATGTAAGCTTAGGAAGAGCCAGAGTAGAGTGCCCATGAAGAAGATTGAGCTCGGATATCATGAGTTCTTACATGCGAGCCCGTCATCTGAAGTTCGTGTTTTTATAGGCGTCACGGATTGACGGACACTACCCAGCGACTGAAGTGTGCTTAGATGCTGCACCGAATAAGGTCTAGTAGTTGTAACAATTGAGCTGTTTTGTAGGGCCTCGTAGGCCAGAGGCAGTAGTTTCAGATATATGTATCCAAAGCACGGATATCATGAGTTCTTACATGCAAGCAAGCACAGTACGTTTCCGCTAGATGTCCAAAGCTCGGAATCATGAGTTCATTGCATAGCGAGCCCGTCATCTGCAAGTTTAGTTCGTGTTTTTATATGCGTCACGGATGACGGAACACTACCCGGCGGCTGAAGGTAGGCTTAGATGCTTGCCGAAATAAGGTTCTAGTTAAAAAGGTTTTGGGGAACAAAAGAGCGTTTTTGTAGGGCCGCGGAGGCCAGCAGACGTTTCAGATATATGCTTCAAAAGCACGGACGGGGCACCAAGCGGCCCTCATGCTCTACTCCCTGTTGACTATTAAATTAGTAAGAACACGGGTGAGGAGTAAACATCTAAGGATTTGGTCGTTAGCCAAGAAACCTGCTCTGGGGGAGAATAGTAACTCCACTACTAGAAAACCTATATGTCTCTCATCAATTGACAAAGCGTTGGAATATCAGCGGCTCTACGACCACACGACACAGCACCACAAATTGCAGTCTTCATTACTCACGTCCATAAGCTGGAGGGTTCTAAGGTTCAAAAGGCTCTGCCGGCAAAAACTGAAGTACTAAAGGAAGGTCCCCACTCCGGAACAAGTGTCCGACGAGGGGGATGAATGAAACATGCCCTTAATCAAAGAACTAGCAATAATGGGCTTATGGACACTGTAAACCCCCTGCACAAACAATGATGAACTGCCGGCAATGGCAGAACGATAAGCCTGAGCCGTTATGGATGGCACACCACCTTTAAAAAACTTGGTCTGAAAAAACCTCCAATCTGACCCTAAAGATGCCCAGAATACGGTTGATCGTTCGATCGCACCACCACTTGTTGAATCTCCGCAGTCTGGAATTATAAGATTGTCGGGTGCAGGAACCGCCTCTGCCTTGATGCCAAGAATCGGCAGCCTCCCGAGAAAGTCCCACCTCTGTATAGGATCTCCGGAAATTCTCAACACCGTTAAGCGGAGTGTTTGAATTGTCCGCACAGGGAATTCTCTCTCGGGAGGACGGGAGGGTCAGAAGATCCCGTCGGATTGGGAGGAGGACCGGTTTCCGCCAATAGGAGGATTCATAAGGCGTGGAAACCAATGTTGACGGGGCCATAGAGGGGTGACTAGCAGGAGTCAGGAAAAGGCGGCAATTATGTGTCTGGGGCGACCTTCTCCAGAAACCCTCGGAATACATTTAAGGCGATTGCGCGGGAAATGCATAAGCGATTAGCCACGACCAATACGCCGGCATGGCGTCCCTTCCTATGGCTCCCTGGTCCTGATCCCATGCATAATACACTGGGAGGCGGTGATTGAGTGCCGACGCAAACAGATCGACATGAGGATGGTCTAGGCGGGCAAAAGAATTGATCGGCACACCGCTTGATGAGAGTCCACTCTACTGATGACACCCGAAGGCGTTGGGATATGACTTTTGGGGGCCTGGTCTTGACATTTGTCCGGCCAGGAGATTTTCCACCTGCCCTGGAACATGTCTGCCACAAGGGCGATCCTTCTCTTGGCCTTGGGCACCCCAGGACAGGGCTTGATTGTCTCTCGCATAGTTGATGCCCCCTCGTCCCTCCCTGCTTGTTCAATATGTCCTACTACGTCATATTGTCTGAACGGAACCTTCCTACCCTGTGCCTCCTCACTAATGGCGGAAGCCTGTGGAGAGCTAGATGGATGGCCCACAACTCTAGAATAATGTTTATAAATGGGATTCTCGCTTGTGTTGTAGAAACCAAAGGCCCGATAGACGAAAGTCTAACAGGTGGGATCCCCAGCCCGGTCTTCGCGCGTCTGTGGTCAGCGTCAACACTGGTGGTGGTTGGGGGAAGGTCTTCCCTATTTTCAAATTGGATGAAGTGTTTTTTTCCCCCCCCCCCCATCTCAAGCCCTGGGTTAGGGCCCAGGGATCGGGATCATAAGAGTCAATGGGTGGTACCATGGTCCGTTAACCCCCATACGCCCCAACGCAACAACTGAATCTCCCTCATTCGTAGCACAGGGGGAGACAATCGACCATGCTGGCCATCAGTCCTAACAGACGGAGAAGAAGTCGTACCTCCACTATGTGCGAATGAATCACAGGAGGGCAATGATATGAATGCTCTCTACTCTCTCCTCTGTGGGGAACACTTTTGCTATTCTGAAGTCTATCTTTACCCCGAGTAAGAGTGGGCACAATCGAGATGCATTCGGGGATCGGCAACTGTCTATTGAATTGGACCACCCCATTAACACCTGTACCAAGTGACCAAATCTCAGGCATCTTAGGCACAAAGATGTTGCTAAAAGCATTGGTAGTTTGTGGCTCACAATGGACATATGTCTTGCAACAGAAAACTTGGGTTATGGGTAATTTACTACCAACCTAGATGACAAAATAGACCATTGTTAAATAGCATTACTCTGGCGACTGAATTTGTCAGAGGAAGTGTTAAGTTAGAACTACCCCAATCTCGACAGACAGACAGAACATGGACTCCTATCTTTCGCAGGATATCCCCTCTCAGCAGTGAGAGGGCGATACGAACTTGTGATTACCTACATAACACATTCTGACTATGACAGTAATCGGCATCGCCCGCGAGGAGAACCAAGAAATTCCAAAACCACAAACAATGAAGTATTAGGGTCACGGCCACGCCGTAACGACTCAGACGCGATTGTAAACATCGGAGCGCCCACACTCGTTCTAGTTTAAATTTCTGCCACCCAAACCGGAACTACCGGCGGCTTCTTGTGGGGGGCCACGAGGCTGGTGGGAGTCAGAATGGGTAGGTAGGTATCCCAAGTTAGGCGTGATTCTCCTATCCACTTACTGAGAGGGAAATACACTACACTTGATCAACCTTCCCTACCACATTCTGTATGAACAGATTCCCGTGGGATTGACTAGGTGGCGGAAGAAAGATAAGGCAGAAAGAAAGCCCAAGGTAGGAGAACCCATAACGCGTATTCCTCTCACCCACCTAAATTTGTATGTACTAATGGATTTATAAAACAAAATGGTAAGCAAAGTGCAACACTCCCGAGACCAATATGAGAGCTAGCGACCGTCATTGCTCGTAACGTGTAATGGAACCTACTCTGTAGGGCTAACACTACTTGAGGTACGGGTCTGGAGGAGGTTGTGGCAGTCCTCCAACCCACTGCCTCAAAAGTCAGATTGGAAGAGCCAGAGTAGAGTGCCCATGAAGAAGATGAGCTGGATATCATGATTCTACATGCGAGCGTCATCGAAGTCGTGTTGATAGGCGTCAAGGATGCCGGACACTACCCAGAGGCTATGAAGGTGTGCTTAGATGGCGCCGAATAAGGGTCTGTAGTTTACAAAGAGCTGTTTGTAGGGGCCTCGTTAGGCGACAGTACGTTCAGATCTATGTAAAAAGCACGGGATCTCAGAGTTCTTTCTTACATGCGAGACAGCATACGTTTCAGAATATGTCCAAAGCCGGATAATCATGAGTTCTTAATGCGAAGCCCGTCATTGAAGTTCGTGTTTTTATAGGCGTCACGGATGACGGACACTACCCAGCGGCTGAAGTATGAGTTAGATGCTGCCCCGAATAAGGTCTAGTAGTATGTAAACAAAGAGCTGCTTTGTAGGGGATCGTAGGCCAGCAGTACGTTTCAGATATATGTCCAAAGCCGGGACTGGGCACAAGGCCCTCAGCTCCTACTCCTGTTTGCCCTATTAAATAGGTAAGACACTGGTTGAGGAGTAAAATCTAATGTGGTCTAGCCAAGAAAAACTGCTCTGGGGAGAATAGTAACCATACTAGAAACCGAAATGTCTCTATTCATGAAAGCGTGAATCTCAGCGGCTCTACGACACCGCAACAAGCTACCAAATGCAGTCTTCCTACTCACGTACATTAAATGTGGGTGTTCAAAGGTTAAAAAGGCTATGCCGCCAAAAACTGAAGTACTAAAGGAAGGTCCCACTCCGGAACCAGTTCCCGACGAGGGGGGGCCGGACATGAAACATGCCCTTAATCAAACTAGACAATATTGAGGCTATTGGACACTGTAACCCCCTGCCCCAAACCCATGATGAAAAGTGCGGCAATGGCCCCAGAACGATAAGCTGAGCGTTCGGGCTCGACACCACCTTTAAAAAAACCTTGGTAGAAAATTCCAATCTGACCTAAAGATGTAGAATACGGGTTGTCGTTCATCGCCACACCACTTGTTGAATCTCCGCAGTCTGGAATTAGAAGATTGTCGGGTGGGAATACGCCTGCCTTGATGCCAATCGGCAGCCTCACGAGGAAAGTCCCGCCTCGTATGATCTCCGAGGAAAATTCTCAACACCGTTAAGCGGAGTGTTTGAATTGTCCGCCAGGGAATCCTCTCTCGGGAGGACGGGAGTGTCAGAAGATCACGTCGGGAATGGGAGGGAGGACCGGGAGGTACGCCACTAGGAGGCATAAGCGTGGAGGAACAATGTGACGGGGCCATAGAGGGGTGACTAGCAGGAGTAGGAATTCGGGGTCTGGCTACCTTCTCCAGCACCCTCGATTAAGGAGATTTGCGGAATGCATAAGCGATAGCCCGACCAATCCGCCGCACGCGTCCTTTCCTAGGGGCTCCCGGGTTCCTGATTCCCTGCATAAAAAACATGGGAGGCGGTTGATGGTGATTTGATTGAGTGTGCGACGCAAGGCAGATCAACGTGAGGATGGTCTAGGCGGGCAAAGATTGTTTGGCACATCGCTTGATGGAGAGTCCACTCTAATGATGAACCAGAAGGCGTTGGGATATTGACTTTGGGGCCATGTCTTGGACGTTTGTCGGCAGGGATTTCCATCCTGGACATGTCTGCCAACAAGGGCGATCCTTCTCTTGGCACCCCAGGACAGGAGCTTGATGGTCTCTCTGCATGGCTGATGGCCCTCGTCCCTCCCTGCTTGTTCAAGTTATGTTATACCGTCATATTGTTGAAAGGACCTTACTTCACGGAGGATTCTTACTAACGTGGTAGCTTAGCCTATACGCAGCTACACCATGTCTACGGCGGCAGCTACTGTACATACCACTGGGCTAATTGCGAGGCTGTAGCTGACAGATAGGGCTTACTAAGTAACGTTATTAGGTATGCAGTAATAGTAATGTGGCTACTCTGTTTTACTAACACACTGGCTACCATGTAATTGCCCACTAGCGGAGAGAAGGGGGATGTGAGGTAGACAGTACCGGTGTAGACACGCAGATACCAGTAGCTACCCGCGGGTTACACGGACGCCATTTTGAGGTGGGTGAAAAATTCATGAAATGCAGGGGGGCGCTATATACTTGTTATCTGTTTAGCTTTTTTGAACGTTTTTTAGGAAAATCATTAGAAATTCAAATCGGCCTAATTCAAAAAACCCCCCATATAAGCGCCATTGTAGAAAAATGCAAATATATGGCAAAAAAGATCAAAAAAAACAAAAATTGGGCATCATGCGAAATACCGCGCGCGCTGAGAGCCGGTGTAACCACGTAGCTACTCCAGGACAGTTGCAGGACAGCCGATTTGTGTCCCTACCGCTCCTGTCATGCGGCAAAAATACACGGAATCCTGGCTGGCGGGTAACGAGTGTACGTTGTGGGAGGTCAGCCATGTTATATCGGTTGGTAGCGGATGTGGTAACTACATGAAGAAATTGGCGTGTACCTGCCTCTTCACTATCTGAGAGCAGTGGAGAGCTCAGGGACGGCCCACAACTCTAGAATGTTTATATGGGATATCGCTGGGTTGTAGACCAACGCCCCCGATTAGCGAAAGTCTAACAGGTGGGCTCCCCAGTCCGTCCCGGACGTGTCTGTGTCAGCGTTCAAAACTGGTGGTGGTTGGGGAAGGTCTTCCCTATTTTTTCAAATGGATGGGAAGTGTCACAATATCAAGGGGCTGGGATAGGGCCCGAGGATCGGGATATAAGAGTCAAGGGTGGTACCATGGTCGGTACCGCCCCAACAGAACAACGTGAATCTCCCTCATTCGTAGCTTGCATAGGGGGAGACAATCGACCATGCTGGCCACAGCCCTAACAGACGAGAGAAGTAGTACCTCATAAATGCGATTATGAATCACAAGGAGGGGACTGTAGATTGCTCTCTACTCTCTCCTTTGTGGGGAACACTTTTGCCTATCTGAAGTCTATCTTTCCCCAAAGGAAGAGTGGGATTGTGAGGGTGGAGTCAGACCTTTCTTGGGTTGATCAAGAATCCCTAAAGACCAAGAATAGGAGATTTGTATGTCAGCGTGTAATTAATCGGCTACTTTGTGGGCGTTGTAATACTCGCTACCGGGACGGGGCTTGGCTCCGGTGGCTGTTCCTGGACAGACCTAGGGCTATATGTTCTACCCATTGCCTGGGTACCAGGGGAAGAGAAGCTTACTACTAGAAGTGGTTGTCTGAAATGACGGTATGTTCCACCTTGTAAGATGCTTGTGTGGTTAGGGTAACCAAAGGGAAGGGAGAAAGTAAGGTAGCCTGCAGGGTATTCAACTCTCCTAACCCGGGTATTCAGGAGTGGGTAGTACATTATACATGGCTCCGGGTATATTGTGTTTGCTGACCTAGCCTGGTTGCCGGTTTAGACGGATATGCAGTCGCCTGGGGCCATAGTGAACCCTGTTAGTTCACGGACACCCCCGGGATCTGTGGGGGGGAGACAGCAGAGGGGAGGATCTGCCTGATGGCTAGTGCTCGCGGTTCGGCATCCTGGCTAGGATTGTGGCTGTGAGGTCTGTTTTGGTCCTGCTCACCTCTGTGGCGTGGAGGGGTTATATCTATCCCTCTCTCTAGTCGCTCTCCATATGATGAGAGCTCTGTGGGGAGCTGGGGAATGAATCACACCGAAGTCTTATCCCGACTTGAGACTCTGGCGTTCTCCTATAGTAGTCCGTAGTCTCAGAAGGATATGAGCTCCCTGTGCTTCTTCCTATCAGGAGAGGATCGCCGACCCCTCTTGGGGGAAGGTGAAAGGGTACTAGAAGAGGACCTACTCCGTTTTGATCTCCCTCTGTCCCTATCTTGCTCGCTGCGACGCCATCAATAAATCAATTTACTCATAACCCTGTTGTAGGGTAGCCGGTGGGGCCTGGCAATCGGCACCATGTGCCGCCTGAAGGTGCTGGCTTCACAGTGCTAAACACCGTCTGGACGAGGCCTCTTCTGGGGACTCAACACAGGGGAGGAGCACAGAGGAGTCTGTCCGCTCCGATAATGAGCACGATTCTCTCTAGCTTCAATATCCTCCTCCATTTCTTGCGCAAAGGCGGCCCACGCTCTGGGGTCCAGTCCTTTCCCAAAGGACAGGGAGCCCCTCTTTGCTTTCTGAAAAGCATGCAGAAGGTGGTGTGTCCTTTTCGGGTCTTTATAAAGACAGTCCATAAGCACACCGACGGTTATGAGCTTCTAAACCTGGGCTTCTTGGGACTTGTCTGCCATCTTTACTAGCTGCGGCTCAAGCACATACTCTGCAAAGCAGAGAAAAAAAAGAGGAGAAGGGGAAAAAAAATTACTGTAAGAATGAATAGAGAAAACCTTCAATTAATACAAGTAACATAGCGGGATGTGACAGTCGCACGGTTGGGGCCGGTCGGGGGGGGGGGGGGGCATGGGCTCAGATAACCTCGGGGGTAAAGCCCCCTGAGGGGGCTCGGGAGCCGGAACCGGGAAACAGGCGGATCACGGGGAACCGCGGGTTAGCCGACGGCCCCGGGGGCGGGGCAAAATAAAGGAAGGCAACAAGGAATATATATGAGCCGACCGCCAGCCGACGGACCAATACCGGTCCACGGAGACCGATCCCCTGCCATAACAACTAGTCTAGCAGTCGGCAATGGGAAAGGGGTTCCGGCTCCCCCCCCCCTCAAAACCAATATGGCAGAATTGGGGAATAGAAGCATTTTATAAAATGCCTAAATATTATAATAGTATTGGACGGATTGCGTAGCAAAATCGGCTTATGAAATTGGCAAGGTCTGGAGTAGTAAGGTGTATGTGTGTGTTGTGTATGGAAAACAAAAAAGGTAAAACATTTTGCCATACCTTTTTTACAGATGAGGAGAGGACCTAAACTTAGAGATATATGTAGAAGGGACAAGCCTACTAACCATGTATCCATTCCCAAGGGTCCTTCCCTGGGTCTGAAAGGGGGTGGGGAATGTCAAAAAAAGGTAAACATTTCACCAAAAAGGAAACATTTGCTACTTTTTTTCAAGAGAGCTAGAGTACCCAACCATAGATATATTGTTAGGATGGCACAAAGACCCTACTAACCATGTAAAAAACCATTACCCCAGGGGTCCTCCCCTGGGTTTTTTTGAAAAGGGGGGTGGGGGAAAGTCAAAAAGTCACTTTCACCAAAAAGGTAAACATTTGCCCTTAAATTTTTTATAGATGAGCTAGAGTACCCAAATTAGATTCTTGAAGGATGGAACAAGCCCCTACTAACCATGTAATCCATTCCCCAGAGTTTCTCCCCTGGGTCGGACAGGGTTAAGGTGGGGAAAAATGTCAAAACGGTAACTTTACCAAAGGTAAACATTTTTGCATAATTTTTTCAAGATGGCAGGTAGTAAATAGGTATGTTGAGGAGGGGACAACCCCCTAATAACCATGTAAGTATCCCCGGGACTCCCCTAGGTACTGAGGGGGGGGGGACATGTAAAAAAGAGAAACATTTCACAAAAAAGTAAACATTTGCATAACTTTGTATCCAGATGAGCTAGATAGTCAACTTAAGTAGATGTAGGGGGACAAGCCCCTACTAACATGTAATTCTTCCCGGGGTCTCCCCGGTCTGACGGGGGTGGGGAAATGTCAAAAAAGGCCCAAATTTCCCCCAAAAGGCATTTTTTTCTAGATGAGTTAGAGTAGCCAAACTCAATATAATTTTCGTCTATAGACTGAAAGTGTTTAGACCTATGCTGTCATGAGTCTAGGCGTGCGTCTAAATGCCCGATTATGGGTTTTGTTGACGTTTGGGTCCAACCGTCCACTTAGCTTCAGTGACTCATGAGGCAGCCTGGCTTTGGAATTTTTTTGGTCTCCCTTCTTGCGTCAAGTATGACTTACATACACAATGTACCACCCTCTTCTCAATGCCCCAGAGTGCACATATATGGGGAAAAAGCAATCCGTCCATTCCGCCATTGGCGGTTTACAGTTTTTAGAATTAAGAGAAAAGTACCTATCATCTGTACATCGCCATGTATTTGTAAGCGGTTCTAGTAGGTTAGACGCTTCCCCCCCCCCCCACACACACACACACACACTGGGCCAGATGAGAAAGTCACAGGTGTTCATATCTTATGAGGAAAGAATACAGATATCTAAGGAAAAAAATGACAAGAGAGCTCTTTTTCCTTTTTTTTTTTTGGGGGGGGGGGGGTAAAAACCCCTATTCGTATAGGGATCGGGGGCAGCGTGAGAATGCCCTATCCTGTGAGAGATACCTTCCCTGTCATACGTCATATTATTTCAGCATATCTCAGGAACCTAATTGCTATCACCATCTAGGATATACTAGGAAATATATGAGGGGGAGGGACTCCCCCTCCTCGGAAGGATGATCTCATGTGGTCAGCTGAGGCGTGGGATTTGTTTAAGAGACTTTCTGAGAAACCAGCAATATGGCAAAAATCGAGGAAAAGTGGGGTAAGCATTTTCAGCTCTATTCTCATGTTTGATTATGTTCCTCAAAGCATTGTGAGATAGATATAAAAAATCACAGGTCCCCCCCTAAGAGGGGGATATTAGACCCCGTGCTTTTTTTCTTTTCTATGGCACCCCAGCAAGTTGTTCTGCATGAAAAAAATCCAAAATATAGCAAATTTGAGACCTTCCAAAGCATAGAAAATCAATCTCAATCAAAATGAACTTTGCAAGGGTTAATAAAATCAGGACCTTTTTCTTTGAAGATAAATCACAATGTGGAAAAAACCTACCGGGTCGTTCCATTTTTACGAGGGGGTGTTTCCTATTATGCATAGAGGAGAAAATGAAAAAATATTGATTTTTGCCCATTTTTGATGAAAAAAATTAAAACATGTACCTTTCAAAATCTAAAATATCGATCTTAAATATAATGTACTACAAATAGTCAAATCAACGACGAATCAATCATGGAGCCACTCCACTAAGGAGTACACACTCTGTAAGAATGACCTTTTTGGAAAAATCCAAAAGGATCCTGTGATTATACGAAAAATTGTCTAGTCTTCCGTGAACCAATATTTCTAATTTTCAGGGACAAAATTTTTACACTTAGAAATGTTTGTTCACAACTCATATCATGAAATAATTAGTTGTGGTACCGGGTTATCCATTATTACAGGGAGGTCCCCCAAAACATTCACTTAAAACAGGCTGATAATGTAAACTCAAGGGAAGGAAAAACGATTCGCAATTACTGATCATGGTGAAAAATAATATGATGCGTTGCAAATGCCCTACCTCACCACATAACATACACATTACATGTACCCCTGTCCACATCGCCAAACACACCACACCACACACACCCACACACCACACACACACACACAATCAAACTGCACCCATAAAAAACATGCTTACAACCACTATTTCCCCTACCACCCCCACATACCTACACAATGTAACTGTGTGTCTGAGGCAAAACACAAACACACGGCACCACACCAAACACATTACACATACCGTGCAATGAGGAAAAGATAGATTTTTTGGTTTATATAGAGTAACGTCATTATTCTATGGTTTTTATTTTTGCACAGTTGATTTTCCATACACGAAACTATTACATTGAAGACTAGTTATGTGTGTATGTATGTATGGGTGGTGGGGGGTTTGTGTTGTTGTTTGGATGTTTTTTTGTATTTTTCTCTTTTTTTAAAATAATATGATTGGAGTAAAAGAAGTTTTCAGGAGTATGTTTACACCATTGTTACCAAACTGAGCAGGGTGCATGAGGTAAATCTACAATGCACCAGTTTTGTGATTTCACCACTAGGGTCAGTGATCCACAAAAATCATATTCTTAACACATGAAAACTGATTTTTAACTCATTTGAACCCATAAAGGGTTTAATACAGGGAAGTTTTAGCATGCATGTGTAACTTGTTGTGGATCTTAAACTTTGGAACACTTTTTTATCCCTAATCTAAATGTGTTTGATACGACAGTATAAGGCACCAATGCAATGAATTATAGGATCGGTTCAAAACACCTTCTGAATCATGAATAAGAACACTTTATTTGTGTTCATTCATTACCATATTATGATTGCCTCAAGTAGAAAAATGGATAAAAGTATAGGCCATGACACAGGAGCACTCCACCAAGCAATAATACAATACCGTGGCCTAACCAGTGGGGGCACCACTGCTCAGAACCTTGCCCTCGCAGCACCCAAATAAACTGGACGTTTGTACAGGTTATGTAGAAGGGCTCAAAATCACCTCTCGAAAATGCCTGATACCCCCGCCTGCCCCCCCCCCCCCCCCCCCCCAGCATGCCAAGGGGTGATGACACTGCTACAATGTATGTTTACTTCAGGCAAAAATAAAAAACTGTAACCACTTTATTTTCACATTTCGTGAGCTTGATGAGTCCAACTGATAAAGTGGAGGTTATATCTATTTACTCAGCTCTTTTGATACAGAACCTTCCATACTGAAAGGATTTGGTTAACTACCTCATGTTGCGTTCTTTCCTTCTCCAGTATCCTTTACATAAACTCCATATAGCTCAATTCTGTTCTATAGAAATTTTGTGTTTCAAGCATTTTTTTTTTTCACTTGCAAAGCCCAATATTGACAACTATATTAGACAATTCAACTGAACATTCACGATTTGATTTTTTACTCTATCCCACGGTACCATAGATTTTCCCAAGTAAATTTGATAGGGACTTTGGGGGTTGCTCCAGTATTCATGGGGATTTTTTCATCTAAGTAACTGCCAAATGTCTCCATACAGATTACAGGGACATTGCCCAGGATCTTTTGAGGTGTGTGTGTGGGGGGGGACAGAAGAATAATTTACTTCCAAATCCGGGCTATGATTTTGGTGAAAATTATTTGTGCCAGGTCTTTTGAGAGGGAGGGGGGGCACAAGAACATTTTTCCCAATTAGTTGCGTAGCCAGGATTTTGGAAACAGGTAAATGTACCGACTACCGGATTATTATATTTCATCAGAGTTTTACAGTCATAATGCATTGTTAATCAAAATACCTTATATACCATTCCTTAATATTATTTGCCATTTTCTCTTCCTCAAGTCCCATGTTCTTGAATATAACACTTCTACTCCGAGGTCCTTCGACAACTGTACCATATGAATTTGGATAATAAAGTACCCAGTTACTAGTACCATTACTAGTACCCATTTCCCCAGACTTACCAGTACCATTTACCCCAGACTTATAACCTCACCACGATCATTTGAGGTGGTGTGACCTACAACAACAAGGGGCTGTCATGCACTTTCAAAGGTACTTTTTTCCCTAATGTATTTGTGCAAAACTCGTGGTTCATAAGAGAAACAAAAATCTTGATCTTGTTTTGATCAGTTATGTTTTGTGGTCGCGCCTTAGGCAGGAAAACATATAGGGATAACTTTGTCCATGTGCGTCGTTGATGTTGAGTGTTGTGGGGCTGTGCTGAAAAAATCGGGCACCGTTGTGAATTTGCTTATAATATCTGCATACTTCGAGGATTAAGCCAAACTTGAGTCATAGAGGCAACATGTGATCCCGCCATGTGCGATGAGGTCAAAGGTCACATACCAAGGTCAAAGGTAATGGAGGTACAACTTGTAGGAAAAGTAAAATTGACCTATTGAAAAAGTTGAAGTTCATGGAACCAATTGGTCATAGGTGCAACATGGGATCATCATTTCATGATGCGTTCACAGGTTCACATGCCAAGTAAAAGGTCAATGACACTATCCTTCAAACGCGACGGAGGCGACCCATGCGTCGAGGACCAATGTATTTTATTAAGGATATGTTCAGTTAAACCATTCTCCTGGTTCATGAAACAGATCACTGCATCAAATAGCAAGTCGCACAATCACAACCTTGACTGCTTATAGTCATAACATGCGTTTGATAGAGGTGTTGATCAGTTAACTTTTTATCTTCATTACACAAATATCACTGGGGAGGGGGCAAATTGTCAATTTAGGTTTGCGTTCGCCAGACCCAAAATGATTTATATGGTTCAAAACCAAAAAGATGACCCAACTAATGTGCCAAATTTTTTCACATCATTAGGCCTATGCGGTTCTCATTAGGGAACATGCGCAGTATTCTCACAAACTCCCTCACGTTGTTACTGGCAGGTACGCCCATTCAAGGAAACCTATACTTGACTTCATAGGGGCATGTGAAAGAGATGCATTGATTTAGGAGGAAAAATGCCTCACCTGCACTCAGTTACAAATTTAATTTTTATTCTATCATGATTTTCATTATTTTTGACATGAGCTGTATTGCAAGTAAGCAACAGGAAAACGTCATTTTGCTAACAAAGAGATAAACACCATGCCACTGGTTAAACTCATTTTCAGAAGTTGACAGAACGTGAACAGAGGGAGCAAGTCAATATCTTTAAAACAGCTATTATTGTCACCTCTTAACTATCGTCTGTGTAACAGATTGGGAAATATAATAGCTCAGAATTGGAGAATAAGAGAACATTCGACTATCAACTCTCAACAATCCGAACATTAAAATAATGGGTTTTGATAGATCGGGTTGTTCTCAATGTCCAACATGCAAAATGTGGCATTCTGTCAATTACTTTCACTTAAAGTTGATGGGTGGGCTCAAGATAAATTGGTACATGGTACTCTAAATTTATTCAAACTGGCAGGGGGGTCCGCGGGCATTCGCAAATTACCGTTTTAAAGTATACTTCTTTAAAACACAATTCGCGATACTGATGTGGGGGCATGCATACATCAACAAATCGAACTTGTCTGGCGGGTTCAAGCTAACCCACCACCGAGAAAAAGGGGGAAGACATTTGGACAGACAGTCATACGTGGCGTATTATAATGTAGGCTGGTTTTGGGTGGCATTGTCGAAGGGGGATGTTGTGGGCAAGTGGATGGTGTGTGTGTTTGGTCCCCAGATTGTGTATGTGTGCGTGCATGTGTGTGTGTGGGGTGTGGTATGTGTGTGTGGCGGGTGTGGTGTGTGTGCAGGGTTGGACTGTGGTGCCATGGGGTGTGGTATTCATGACCAAAGTGAGTGTGTGTTGTTAATTGTTTGTGTGAATGTGTAACCCGCGTACGGCTGGGAGCAGGCGTTAATGTATGTGTTTTGTGGTGTGCGGTGCGCACATTATATACTTTGGCCATATAATTTCCATTTTCCATTCATATGGTGTTGCCACAGATCAATATGAGTTCCTCAGGGTACCCCTTATCATGGTAGAGGCAATTCAAGGACACCCTGTGCAAAAAATAGGATAACAGGCACCCAAATGATCATCTTAGGGGGCATGATTTTCAATTTTGATGAAAAATAATTGTTTCTTTAAAATATCCTTCTTAACAAAAAATTATATATAATTCGGTTTCATTACAAAAATGTACATTTTTTTTCTGAATTTTTTTGAAAAACTGCTCTTTTTCAGGGTATGACCTAAAGTCAAAGGGCTCGTGATTGAATTTTTTTCTTTGATAAGCTATGATATACCAACATTTATGTAAAAATAAGGCAATTTCAAAGGTATGAAAACTGTCTAATTGTGTATCAAAAATGGTAAAAAATTAAAAAAAAAAAAAAAATTTTTCTCAAAATGAATATTAGGAAAACACCATCCTAGAAAATGGAATACCCCTTTATGTTTTAACTTTGAACATATTCACCCAAAGAAGAATTCAAATAATGACATATATAAGTTTGTACATTAAGAGAATTACTTTATGTGCTTGATGGTCCCAAGATGTCCATTTGTCACAATTTCCGTGTTGAAAAGAATTTCTTAGGGTCGTTTTAGGGGGGTACTGGATTGCAGGCCTTAGGGGGGTTTTTAGAGAGATTTTTTAATGTCATCACTGTGCAGTATTGGTTGGCTTGCTCACAATTTCAAACATGAAACAAATCCGCCAACCTTGGGTTTCCCGGTAGGTCTGGCATGGGTTCTCATCAGAATATCACTCTAAGTACGCTGGCAGCTGAGATGCCACGGGTACTCTATTATATATTTGTCAATTAGGGTTGGCCGAGCTAACCCATACTTACCGAGACTAGGGGAGTGAGGGGTCCTACAGGGAGGACCCCTCCCCGGCCAAATCCCGACCAGTCAAACCCCATGGGACCAACCCGGTTAAAGGTTTGTTTTTTTTTTTAAACTAGGCGGTCCTGACATACAATAAGCTGCCCAATGGGCATAAGCCTAGGGGAAGCGACATAATGGGAATGAGCTCCTAACACCACTGTGTATAAATCTAAGTCTGAACAAACAAGGCCAGGAGATGGATCGCCCCACGCCTAGAACATATAATATTTAAGGGAAAAATGCGACGGGTTAATAAATATTCATGAGGGAGAAAGGGCAGGTACGGAGAAAGAGGAGAAAAAAAAAATGTTTTGTGAACACTCGTAGGAAAGCTAAAATACGATGGGAAACAGACGCAAGACTAGGAAAACACTTCTCGAACAAAAAATAGCGTCTGATCTGGTGGAATTAATGTAGGGATTACTCGTGGCAGGGAATGCGAAATGTAAGGCTAGCATGTGAACAAAACGCAACGAGCAATCACAAATGCGAAGGCAGGGCAGATAACACGATCTTATGAAGAGAAAACTGAACGTAAAGGTCAAAAACATATCTCTAGGAGCAATGAGACCAATACTACCTGCTCGGGTTCAGTTACCTTGCAACCTCTCTGGAGACGCAAAATTCGGTAAAACTATAACAGCAAATTCTGGGTCTCTGTACACGGTTTGCAGAAATTAACAGAACGAGTGTTGGGCGCTCGATTGTCAATCGGCGTGGGTCGGTACGGCGTGCCGTGACCCTAATACTTTATTTTTGTGGTAGTAGGATTCGGGGTTCTCGGGCGGTCCGTGTTAATGTGCATAGTCAGAATGTGGTAGGTAGGTTGAACAAGTGTAGTGTATTTGTGTGAAAACTTATTTGATAGGGCAAAGTAAATTCATGCTTGTCCAGTGATGACTGTATGCACACAGCAAAATCCAGAAACAATGAGATGATATAGATATTTGTGATCAGATTGATGGTTATAATTGCGTCAGGGAGGTAAATAACAAGAGGAAACGTCGGGTGGCCATGGCCACCCGGTTAATTATTTAGCCCACCCAGTAAATTCAGTTGGCCCAATGACCCAACATGGCCCACCAGTCTAATTATTTGACCCACCCATTAAATTATAGGGCAAAAAAATATATTATGAGTTGCAGTATTTCGGTAAGTCAATGAAGCTAAGGCCAAGAAAAAAAACAGTTGGTCTCACGGACAGGACCGCGCGCATTAGGTTAAAATTGGTTTTTGACCGATATTTTTTTTTTTTTTAGGTTTTAAGTTTTTTTTTTTTTTTTTTTTTTTTTTAAAAAAAAAACGAAAATTCAAGCGCGAAGCGGCCGAAAATTGAAAAAAGTGGTAAAATTTTTTAAAATGCATTAAAAAAAAGAAAAACCGCATTTCACATTAGCTTTTTCTAAAAAAAAAAAAAAAAACGCATTTAGCATTAGAATTTTTAATTTTTTTTTTTGCTAATAAAACAATCACTGAACATTAAAAAACATCTAATAGGCGGATGTGTGTGACTCAACACCTAACAATTATGGTATCAGGGTAGTTGAGGGACACACTTAATAAGGGGCCTATTAATTAAATGAAAGGGATGCACCATATTTAAAGGGACACCAAGACAGGAAGGAATATGTAGATAGCAATGGATGGAATGCTCGAAATTCCAGCTGTGTGTGGATAATTACACAAAATAATGATCACCTTGTGACTCTGGGCAATGGAATGAAAACACTACATACAAATTTTTTTGTTTTTTTTTACACATACAAGTCCAAATAAAATGTAAGTTTTGTTTGCAGTAAAGTAGCTTAAAAACCCAAATGCAAAACTGCAATTTATTTGTTTTATTTTAGATCCATACCAAATGTTTAAGTCAAACGTGTTGAAATCATGTTCACCTCATATGTGTCCAAAAAGACCATTCTGAATTCAAATTAAAACAAAACAAAGGCAGTTAAATGGCTCAATTTCAAATGACTATTTGAAACAAATTTGTTTTTGTTCCTTTTTGGTTTTGCCTAATCATCAATGTAGATTAACTTAAAAATAATATCTGCTTTATACCCAAAAAGATGATCTCCAAATAAGAATAAAGCTATGAGCAGCAATATATATCTTCAAATGAATTATTAGTATGAAAAAAATGTGGATTGAATTAATTGGGTCCGGAGCCAAGGCATTAATATTGCATTTGATGTAAGTGGACTGACACTGAATAAAGCTCACTCAGCTGGGAAGGGGCAGACATAGGTTAGTTTGCAGTCAAGTTAGAATCATGGATGATAATAAAAAAAAAAAGTGTAGGAAAGAGATACATATTGATGTCACTAATTAATATTATTTCATGAGTCATAAATGGGGTATGTATCATTTTTGGTCAGTGTTTCAATTGCAACTTACACTATGTCATTGAGCGATGTTTAGTGAACATCAGAAAGGGGTTGTGCGCTTGAGTGATTTGTGTTGGCCATTTTTTGTACTTTGTGTTGAAATTGTGTCGAATATTCTTGTGGATTAATTTGTTTATAGTAAAAATAAAAAAAAATAGATAAATTTGTGGAATTACGAAGAATAGCATAAAGTTTTAGTCAAAAAAAATATGCATATTTCAATCAAATCAAAATGTTATAATGAAAATTTAGGATTTCTGAACAAAAAACCAGATTCCATACCAAATGAGTAGAACGCATTATTTATATACTACTAAGTAATTGTAGATACAATTTATCTGAAAAAAAATGCACAACTGTGTTATATAAATATGAGAGCTATTCCACTTAATCCAATTTGGATTTAGATTATTATTAAAAAATGACAATTGAACTGGCACTACAATTCATAATATCAGATTTTTATTTGTAGGAAACGTGTACCAGTTAAAAAAAATAAAATAATATATGCAACCTCAATACTTCTTCTTAACAGACATGACTCACCTTCTTCAAAATGTCACTTATTCTAAGTTCTGAAAACATGCATGTTTTAAGCTGTTATGAGGTCACATTTTCATGGGAAGTCTGCACAGCATGTGATTGAGTACCATTGACGTCTGTCTTAGGTGATTTTCTATAGTTTGCACTAATACCACCATATCGCACCCTTTAATACAACACTAAAGAGACAGGAGGAGACACCTTTTTAGGATACAAAATTCTCTAATGTGATGGTTGTAGAACAAACTACCGAGAATGGTGGAAAAGGTTTATTGCTAGTGCTGCAGCACCACAGTTTAGGAGAGTGCTACGGGGGCCGGAATAATAACACTTTCTCCTAGCTAAAATGAACGTAGGGATGGGAGTTAATGACACAGGTGATGACAAAATTAAAAGTGGGGCAATTTGCATACGACGCCATTCCAAATTGAAGCCTTTAAAGCAAAAAAAACCTAAGAAGACAATTTTGCTGTACAATTGTTTTTCTGGGTCAGAGTTCAATAAAACTATTCCCAAAAACTATAAAAGGTTGCATGTGTCGAATTTTCCAAGATGGTGACATTATTGGCAAAAACCTTACATTTCTTATTATTGTCTATGAAGATGATTGTGGTGTCAAATTAAACATTTTCTGGGTAAAGGAGTTCAATAAAACTATTTAAAAAATGTCAGGTAAATAGAAAAGTAATGAAGGTTCCTACGTCCACTATTTCCCAAAAGGGTCAACTAAAAAAGGCAAAAATTCCTTTAGTACCTCTGACTATGCAGCACCTAGGATGACGATTTTGGTGACAAGTGGATGTTATAGGTCAAGGATTTAACAGCAATATTTTCAACGTCAGAGAGTAGTGAGTATGTTATTCAATGTGACACCCAAAATGTGACCCCTTGACTACTCTATATGGATTCACCCAAACTATATCTGGATGCATGGGAATTTGATATTTAGGCCTGTATTATTTAATGAAACCATATTTTTTGGTTTCATAATATACAAGATGTAAAATGACCAGCAATTCGCACAATTTAAATGGTCATGGTCACATGCACACCTATTGGTAGTCAATGTTTTGGGGTTGCGTTCATAGGGGATAAAGCGCAGTAGGAAGTTATAAGGAGGAGTTACCGAGGATTCTGTGTTGGTATAATATCAAGCATTGGGTTAATATTATTTTACCACTTTGCGATTAAGCCTGACATTGCAGTACCGTTACACTCTTGGGTTCTTGTATTAAGTATTGGGCCATCTTGGAAAAGAGTGACAAATGCAAAAGAAAATCACCTGTATTGTCATCTACAGTTTTAGAATAGTCTTATTGAATTCCGTGACCCCAGCAAAACATCATTTTGACACCAAAATCATCTCCTAGGTGCTATAAAAAGAAATTTACGGTTCTTTGACGAGATGTCGGCGATCTTGAAAAATAGCTGTATATAAATTCACCAGAGATCAGACAATTCTGGCAATTGTATATTGAACACTCATTGACCCAGACAACCTACATCCGACACTAAGTAACCATAGTAGTGCTTACCTTTAAAATGGCGGCCATTTTGCAAAATGTGGTGATGCAAAATTGCATCACTTTTATTTTTGTCATCCGTGTTTCTTGAATACACAACCAATGAACTCAATTTTAGCTATGATTGCAAATGTTATTATTCGGGCCCTGGTTGGTAGAAATCTAAGGCCTTTATTTTTTTTATAGGTTTAGGCAAAGAAATAGACAAACAAACAGAAAAAGAAGAAACAAAAATATTATTTTGAACTTGGGTTTATCAATCAGACCCTAGAGAAGCATTACAAAATTACATAAAGAGGAGTTGGGATATTCAATTCAGTTGTAAGTACCAATTGATAAATTCTAATTGTAAAAAAAAAAAGTTTGTGTGGAAATGGGACATGTCCTCGTGTTTTGATGAGGTGAATCCGGCCACCACATTACGGGGAACAAAACAGGATTTAAACTTTGGATTTAATACTCTAAAATTTGTGAGGAATTCTGGAAATAAGGTTGGCCCACCCAGTAAATATTTGCCATACTTTTGGGGTAATTAAATAAAGTTGGGCCCACCCAGTAAATTATTCTTAGTTACATCACTGTTGATTCTACTGCAATGATAGTTGCAATAAGGAATCCACACAAAACATTTCGAGGAGAATGTTCTTTAGAAAATCAACAAGAGAAAAAAGGTCATCTAGGAAAAGGAAGAATCAAAATCATAAACACCGGATGACTATGTTCTCTTGGACGAACACACCCAAGTCACTGTTACTCAGAGTATTTTATTATTGAGTCTTATTCAGGGTTTCAATCCGAAGAGGATGAGCCTAAAGGAATTGCTGGATTTGAAGAGACAGTACTGTTAATTATTTAAAAGACAATGAGATAACATCCCACACTCGTCAAAATATACCAGTGATGAAACCACAAAAGAGCTGCTTACCAAATGATACAAACAAACATAAATGTATAATGCAGACACACAAACACCATCAGA
>JAMKCH010059799.1:0-92445 GCA_023653785.1 Ophioderma brevispina | reverse complement strand
AGAAAATCACAACTTATAAAATTCAGGAGTCTGAATTTTTTGTTATATCCAGTATCCTGTGGAATAATCATGTACTGTACATAAATGGTTTACTGCTGAAAATGTAAAATCCTATTTCATCTCTTAGCTTGGAATAGCAGTTTTAGGTGACTAGCTTTAGTTCTATATGAATATTTTTAATTACTACATACAAAAAAATTATATTTTGAAATCTCTGAATCAGCCTTTAGGAGCATGTTAATTATCTTTATAGGTTGTCTGAGTTTGTTGGAGTGGCTGATTGTTCAATTTGCCACATTTAATAATGTTGTTTCAAGCTCCTAGTGTTGGTCCTCCTTCATTATTGGCCTTTTTTTGCAAGCCTCATCTCAAATGTCAGATTTTCCGTTGAAGAACACCTAATTTCTTTCCTCAAACTCTGTGTATTAATTTCCCATACTCTTGGGAATGTATTCCAGTCAATGTTTGCAACACTGATCCTGTGTCAAAATTAAAGTACTGTGCATGACTAATACTTTTTCAAACTAGGCTTCTTTTATTTTTGTGTTTTGGCCCACTATTTATGCCAAGTTAATTTTTGCCCAATTTCTTTCTGAGTTCCTTGACTTATAAGGTTGTTGCATAGAATTTCACACTGGCTCATATCACTAATTACTTTCTTAAAGCAAGCTTTGCGAAGTCATAACCCCTTTAACCCTGTCCTTATCCAGCCCTTGTTTTCAACACTGTTTCCAATGGGGAGTTACCACCAGTTGAAGAAATATGTAGCACACATATGATTTGTGATACCATTGATAGCTGATTCCCTCTTTTCCAAATGAATATCAAAATAAGTACCGAACATACTTAGGGATTAGCAGCGATATTGTGATAGATAAAAAATGTGGAAATGGCATTTGTTTTACTATAATCAGGGAGAAGTGTGTACAATTCCATATACCTGCTTTAATGTAGAAACAAACCACTCAAATAGTTTAAAAAATGAAGTATTTGAGGAAATTTGTCATACAGTCTCCCCCAAATAGACATACAGTAATGAACGTCATCAAATCTATAATAAACAGCTGAATTGTGGTTTACACTACACAGAATAATAAAGATCAATAATGTTTGATGTTTGAGGTCAAACTCCTATTGATCATGGTGCACATATCAATGCATAAAAATCTGGGATATTCACCGAGAGGCTTTTTTGATCTCAAGTCGGAATTTTGATACGCGTAAGAAATTAAAGAATCGGATAAAAAGTAATTCCTTGTCTTTAATACACGATTTTCAACCAACTACTTGCATGTAAGTTGCATATCCAAGGCAGTAACACCTACAAAACTTGAATTTTGATAATTTTTTTCTATGTTTCGATTACAATCGCTGCTATCCCTTTAATATGGCATCACAATGACACTGCAAGTTGGCAAAATTGTCATGTTCGCACGCCCAAATATGCGAAAAATCCAAATTTGCACAAAAAGAGTAAGAATATTGGATTTTCATGCGGTTTTCAAATCTAATGATGCAAATCGACTAAGTTTACTACACAGAGTTTTAGAGCCATACTGTGCAGAATATTAAAAATACCATACATTATTCTTGGGTGTGCAACCACCCTAGAGATAAATCTGGACCAAAATATCTGACATTCTATTACTACCAAAAAACAAACCCCATAACGTATTCTAAAGCCTTTTCATACCTTTGTCTTTTCTTGAATTGGAATTGTTTTCATCTTCTATTACTGTAATCTTGGTCCTCACTGGAAGATATCTTCTTTGCACTCTGTAAAAAAAAAATTTTGGGTTTTGAAAAACGTCAACCTCACATTTTTCAAAATTGAGTAGTCGCCCTGGTTGTAAAGCTTTTATATCTACATCGTCGCCTCACCTGAAATGATTAAAACCAAACCAGCGCCCTTATACACGACAATTTTATGACTTAAAATTAATGACGCTAGCGACATTTATCCAGCAGACGATGGAAATGGCGTTTAACACAAAAACAATGCATACCTGAGTTGATTCCCACAGCATGCACACAGTTTAACCTGTCTGTGACTTTTGTGGTTTTAATATTACGAGTCTATGATATTCATTCTAAAAGGCATTTGTTGATCGAAGTTACAGCAAATTTAAAGTTGGCCTACAAATTACCTGGATGTCTTTAGCCTCTTATTAGTGTCCCTATCTGTTTTGGGTATGTTATTTTTATGTGTAAAAAATATCTCTATTCTTCCAATGGCCTAGACTATCATTTTCGAACAAATTAAAAAAAAATCATATTTTGTGAAAATGTGCCAGTACAGTGCTACTTTAAAGAGACATTGGCACATTTGGAAAAAAAACGCACCTTCAAGATTGTTAAAAATCAATATTTTTTGCATGGTTGTAAAGCTCTTATATACCAGTCCTCACCTCAAAGATTTAAAAGCCAAAATCAGTGCCCTTATTAGTGGTAAACAGAATATAATAATAAAATCACTCTGAAGTGATTTAATTCAGCAGATGACAGATCATAGCGTTAAAACACAAGAAAACAGAGTTGAATCAGAGTTCCCATGGCATCCACCCTGTTTAACCAGTCTTGATTTGTGGTTTTAATATCATAAGTACAAGTCTGCAATATTCATGTAATAGACACATTTGTTGATTAAAATTACGACAAGCCCAAAATTTGGCCCACAAATTACTGGATGTCTTTAGCCTCTTATGAAGGCCCATATCTGTTTTGTTACTTTTGTGTATATCAGTATTTTTCCAAGGTCCTAGACTATCAGTTGAGATCAAATAGAAGGATATGTTGAAAACGCACCAGTAATAATAATAATACTGATAGTAATGATGTCCATTTATAAGGCGCATAAAAAGATTGGTCTCGTGCTAGGTGAAAGGTGGATTAAGAATGTAATGTCATAAAAGGAACAAGAATTGAAGTTTTTCCTGATTTTGCCTAGAAATTATATAAAACACCACTTTCATTTTTCAATATTAGGTAAAGAAAGAATGAGATGTCTTTAGTTGTCTCTAAATATATCTCATGTCAATTCCTTCACAAATTAGAAATTGATTTGGCAGTATGAAAGAAAGGTCACAGCCTTTTGAAGGATAAATATTCCAAAGGGTGTTATGAACCAATCCCATAATGCATTGCAACATGCCTATACTGTACTGTACTGTACTGAACACATGTCAGTACTTAGGGATAAAAGTGTTCCAGAAGTTTAAGAACCACAAGACATTTCATGTCTAAAATTGCCTAAGAACTAATGCTTTGTGGGCTGGTGAACGTTTTGTGTTTAGTAGGATTTTTGTGGGATCACATGACTTTATTGAGGTAAAATTTCCCAAAACTGGTGCATTGTGGGATGGACTAAACACACCCTCTTGGTCTGTTCTGACTTTTCTCCACCAGAATTTTAAAACTCACCCTTTTCTGTCCTTGCTTCTCCTGGTGTTTTTCCCTTGGTTTGCTTTTCTCTTCACCTTCTTTCTCCTCCATTGTCTTCTCTCCATCCCTGTAGTTTTTCCTTAGTAACCGGCACTTTTCATTGATAAAATTCACAGTTTTACACTTCCGATTGTGCCAGCATGGAAAAAGTGGAAACTGGATTTTTGCCTGCTGGAAGATGGTATCCAGTAGTTCTTTGTCAAATTTAGGACAATGAACTCTGCGTCCATCAGCAAATTCAAAACCAAAAAGGTTATGGGTACGTACAACCTCGTCACCAACCTCCTCACAAAGTAAAGTGAAGCACAGTCTACTACCAGCCACCTGGACATGCTGTCTGTTATTGCAACATGCCTCTTTTAAAATGTTTTCATACCATTCTATAGTGCGTTCCATTCCTTCTTTACCACCAAGTAGCATGGTTCCCTCTCTGGAGCCTGCAACATATTTTGCTTCAATGTCTAAGCTACTTTCCTGGTCTCCCTGGAGCTTGTTATCATTTGCTGAAATTAGACAAGGGCACATTTTGGAGCAAAATATATTGAGTCCGTGGTATCCCCTCAAGTGTCCAGTCAAGTATCTTTTTTGTTTAGCACTATAACTACACAGGTGACACTGAAAGGGCCTTTCATCTGTGTGTGTTATAGCGTGCGTTTTCAAGTCGTTCGTTGACCAAAATGTTTTACCACACTGCTCACACATAAACACTTTGCCAACAACGTGATGGGCTCGTTCGTGGGTAGACTTCCCCTTATGCGTGCGAAATGTTTTGGGGCAATACCGGCATTTTACAGTCCGCATGTTCAGATGCGTGCCTAATTCATGAACTCTTGCATATTTTTTTGATTGGAATCTCAACCCACAGTATCCACATGCATGTTTTTTGTTATGATTAATATAGTGCTTTTTTAACATCCCCTCGCAACTGAAAGATGCCTCACACTGTTGACATTTAAAAGATCCCCCTGGATCTTTGGGACACATATGATTCACAGCATTAGATTTCTTCCTGAACCGTTTCAAACATCGCTTGCACTCGTACGGGTCCCTGATCTCTGCACTTCCATGAACATTTGTCATATGCATCAAAAATACATCTAAAACTGGAAAATTCTTATCTTCACAAATTTTGCAACGGAGTACGGCCTTTGGATCTACGGGTTTAGCCAACATCATCACAACTTCCGCACAAAGATTCTCCTTAATAAAATCCATATCTATTTCCCCATCTTTAAGAGTGGCTGCTCTTGATTGCCAACGTTGGGGCCAAGGTTCAAATCTTTCCACCTCCTTTTTATATATCTCCTCAGCTTTGCTCCGCTTCTGAACGCTTTCATCATAGTAAATTTATGACATGTTTTTGCAATTCTTCCTGTGTGTTTATGACGCAAGCACATATTTGCAATGATAAAAATCAAATTGAACTCCTTTTTTTTCTAGGAGTTTTTTTAGCTTTGCCGAGGCAACATACCACAGCTGTTTCTTTTCAGATTTATGTGCCTGTTTCTTGGTTTTATGGTTCTCACCGCCATGCATAGACTCCTCCTGATTGTAAAGTTTTCTTTTCTTCCTGACTCGGTTACTTCTTCTAAGAGGCACCTCTGATTTTTCACTGATATTTGGTTCTTTACCACCAATATTGGTCCCATCACTGGAGTTGTCTGTGGAAGTGGGAACTAGGTTTAAAGCCAGTGGTATATTACTGTTCGTATTAAATGTATCATTTCCCTCGGAATTCTTTTCCTGCATATATCTTGTTGCTTTATGGTCTTCATTTAATTGCATTTGGACTGTTGACGAGTGGTCTTTGGGTGGTGTTTTCTCACTCGGCTGTATTTGAGATGCGTTACTCAAAGCCAATGGTGTATTTACTGTAACACTTCCATCTGAATTCTTTTCCTGCATACATCTTGCTGCTCTGCGGTCTTCATTTAATTGCATTTGGACTGTTGATGAATAATCTCTGTGTGGTGTTTTCTCACTCGGTTGTATGTCACCCAAACCATTTTCTTCACATGTTATTCTTTCTGGCATAAGGTCTTTAATTACTGAACATGTTTCAACCTCACTCGTGACCTCAGTATCACTGTTGCCAAGTAAGCTAATATCGTCTACTTTGTAATTCTCATCATCTATTACCTCCTCTTCCTCATCAGACTTTGGGTCACATTGTATACTCCTTTCAGGTTTGCTTTCTTTTCTGTTTTCATTCACTATGACATCACTTGGACTCTCAGCTAGAACTGGCTTAGCGTCTTTACCAAATATTTCAGGTTGTTCTTCAACCTTGTTTTTGTTTAGAAGCCCCATTTCCTTCAGCTTAAGTTGCATGACAGACGGGATCCATTGAGAGAGAGGGTATAAATATCGTTTCTGGTAAGACCTTTTTGGGAAGCAAGACCTGTCAATCTTCTTCAAATTAGTCCTACTTCCTTAGGCAAACTCTTTCACACACAGCACTGGGTGTGGGCTGTGATGTTTGTGCTTGTCTAAGGAAACATTTAAAGTGTGCCCACTTTGCTGACTCTAAAGTCTTAGCTGCTTCTATGAATCCACAGCGAGTGATTCTATTACGAATAAATGTCCAGTTTCGCTGACGACATATGGAGTGACATGGGGCCTTTAGTCAGCAGGATGGCAGCCATTACTTTACTGGGTCTTTTGTGTCATCTCAATTTCTTCTATCTTTAGAAAATACAACGCTGTCGTGCTCCGATTCCATCCCATCATTTTGAAACTGAAAACGGAATGGAAAAACATAAAAAAACCCATCAATAATTTTTAATAGAGTAAGCTACTTTGAAGATTAAAGCAAGAAGCTGGACTGACAGACCCTCAATATCTATGTTAAAGGTGTTTGTTCGATCAGCTTGGATTACCAGAGTAGTATAATTTTTGCATATCAGATGAAAGGCCATATTTTTCCTCCTTGTTGTCCAGAACGATTTCAGCTTTCAAATCCATTTCTTTCTCAAGATATAATAAAAAACTACCATTTTAGTGTTACCATCAATATTGCACATGTAGTGAAGAGGGCCGTTTGCACTAATGCTTTATCGGTCTAGCATCAAAACGCAAGTCTGTTCTCCCCGGTACTCTTAGTCAGTGTGTACAAGTTGTCATCAGCTCTCATATCAAGTAGAGAACACGATAGACGAAAATCGGAACAACGGAACAAACACCTTTAAAGTTTAATGGCATAGTCACGATCACACCTCTTCACAACATTATTAGATTGATGTATTACATGAATTGAACCGCGCCCACCCCCCTTCCTTTTAATTACCTTGGTTACCATGTTAGTCATTGGTATACGCTATACCAAAAGCACAGAAAGTGTCAAACCTTTGCCCAAAATCCAAATTACATTTCAATTCTCTTTTGCTCTATTTTTTCTAGACAATTACTATCTGTGTTGTAATAGATCAAAGTCCATATTAGGCAGAATTACAGGGTTTTCCTTCTACCACCATCTTGATTGTTCTTGCTAATACACACAGCAAAATCACCTATTGGACAACTTTTCCCATCCATGACCATTGTTCATATATAATCAATTATATTGCTTTCTGTGACCTTGATAGGACAGCAATGTGGTCAACCTCAACAGACTCAGAACTGGCGTTGGTCGCACAAAAACTTCCTTCAACAAGATCGGAGTAGAACAATCACAAACTGCTTTGGGAGAGCCACAACCATTAGCCACATCATCGATGACTGTGAGGTCCCCAGGCACCAAGAGGAAACCCAGGCCTGATCAACCTGGATGACGAAACTATCAGCTTGCTTAAAGAACGATCTTCCACTGGTGATTTTGGACTTGCACTCACGAACGAACGAATCTGATTTCGTTATTTCCTTCAGTTCACAGGACTAATCGGAACCCTCCTGTCACACAGACAGCGATTTACTTCATTTATTTATTCTTTATTCGGCCGGCAAAATCGACAAACAATACAAAAATAGCAATACTAATGAGACCTATTCCGTATCACAACAAACACGGACAACCCAAGTCGATAGCAAGGATAGCCCATAAAGTTGGGCTGAATATGCCAACTTATTTCCAATGGGGTCCCAAACAAAACCAAAGGCACAAATGGTGCTGTACCAGCAGTGTTATTATAGTATTGGCACACCCTCTGGGGGCACACATTTTCTATTGTGCGATATTAATCTTGATAAGTACCAAGTCTAGTGAATTAAGCATTTGATTTTGCACACAGAAGGAATTTGATTTCAAAGAAGCCACCTTTAATCGTCCATCTGACCTTTGACCCTAATCTGTTAACACTTCATATGTCCTTGTTTCAGCGGTTCTTCTGAAACCCAAGTCTAGTGATTAATAGCAATTGATTTGTGGCACAGAAGGAATTTATAGATTTTCAAAGAATGCCCTTTAATTGGCCCACGTGACCTTTGTGACCCAAATCTGTGAAACCCCATATGGACCTTGGGTCAGTGGTTCTTCTAACCAAGTCTAATTGGGATTATAGCACTTGATTTGTGGCCAATGACTTTAATAGATTTTCAAGATTGCCCCTTTAATTGGCCGCACATGACCTTTAACATCCAAATCTTGAACACCCGCATATGGACCTTGGGTCAGTGGTGCTTCTAACCAAGTCTAGTTATTATAGCAATTTAATTTTGTGGCACAGAAATGAATTTATAATTTTTCAAAGATTGCCCCTTTAAATTGGCCCACATGACCTTTGACCCAATCTGTAAAACCCCATATAAAAGCACAACAAAATGAGAAGCAAATACACACAACGTTCTTCCTGACCAACTCTAGTGATATAGCAATTGATTTGTGGACAAGAAGGAATTCATAGATTTTCAAAGAAGCCCCTTTAAAATCGGATCGGCCCCACATAACCTTTGCGCCAAATCTGTGAACACCCCAACTGGGCCTTGGGTCAGTGATTATTCCGACCGATTTTCGCGCTTCACTCGGGCCCACGCTTTGGCAACATCAGTCTACATTATCTTGATCCAAATCTGTGACATCCCATTATGGATCTGGGTCAGCAGTTCTTCTAACCAAGTTCTATGATTATAACAGATGATTTGTGGCACAAGAAGGGAATTTGATTTTCAAAGAATGCCCTTTAATCAGCCCATGTGACCTTTAACCATAACTGTTAACACTTCCATATGGGCCTTGGTTCAGCGGTTTTTCTGAGCCAATTTAGTGATTATAGCACTTGATTATGTGGCCACATAAGGATTTTATAGATTTTCAAAGAATGCCCCTTATTTGGCCCATGTGGGCCTTTGACCCAATTGGTGAACACCCCATATGGACCTTGTGTAAGTGGTTCTTCTGACCAGTTCTAGTGATTATAGCATTGATTTGTTGGCACAAGAATGAATTTATAGATTTTCAAGATTGCCCCTTTAATTGGCCCCATGACCTTTCACCCAAATCTGTGAACACCCCATATGGACCATTGGATCCAGTGATTCTTCTAACCAAGTCCGAGTGAGTATAGCATTTTATTTGTGTGGCACAAGAAGTGAAATTATAGATTTTTCAAATATTGCCTGGCCCCTTTAATTGGCCCACATGCAACCTTTGACCCAAATCTGTGAACACCCCATATGGACCTTGGGTAAGTGGTTCTTCTGACCAACTCTCTGATTACTAGCACTTGAATTTGTTGGCAAAGAAGGAATTTATAGATTTTCAAAGAATGCCCTTTAATTGGCCCACATGACCTTGGCCCCAAATCGGTGAACACCCCAACTGGGCCTTGGGTCAGTGATTATCCTGACCGTTTCGTCTGCCATCGGCCCCAAGCGTTTGGGGCAACAAGACCTTATTGGCAAGGTGTGACAGAAGATTAGATGATAGATAGAGTCCAACACCTTGCCCATACCAAAGCTCGCATACTCCGTATCAGCGTCGGATCCAGGGAGGGTGCGTAAGGGGCGCGCGCCCCCCGTAATTCTGCAAATTTCTTTGCAAAATCCCCATTTTTTTTTTGAGCTATTTTGGACCAGTTACAAACCTTCATAGCCCCCCGGTAATTTTGATGTTCTTCAAATCCTGGATCCGCCCCTGCGTATGCGTGAGTCTACTGTGCCTGCAGAAAGGTGAAGCTAAAAGACGAAAGAGGGAGACGCCAAGGGAGATAAAGCTAGACATATTCAGCTTAAATCAGCCGTTCTTGGTTCATTGCCATATAGACAAATTAATCTTTGACTTGTATTTAAAGGACATCTTGTTGTCATGGCTTGATGGTATCTGGTATGAGTTCAGTCAATGGTACCATTAAAAGACCTTGGAAGCAAGACCAGTACTCTGGGGACATGAAAATTGAATGAACTTTTCTCGGTTTTTCCACTGATTGACATGCACAACCCATTACAGTAATTGGTTGGAATAGACCACCCCCCTCCCCAAAACCCAGGCAACCACCCCACCTCCTCCCTAACACCCGCAAACCCCACCCCTCACCACACCATCGGCAACATCCACCCTCAACACCCACCCCCCCCCCAACACCCCCACAACTCCCCCACACCCTAACCCCCTCCCCAACACTCGGCTGCAACACCCCAACACCCACCCCACCCCTCCCCAACACCCCCAATACTTAACCCCCTCCCCAACAACCCCCACCCCCTCCTATGGCATCGTAGTCCTCAATGTAGCGAAGTAATTTGCCTATCCTATGTACAGTTTCAGAGATACGCATTACCATATTTAATTAGCCATTTGTAATAACTTAAGCCGCTGGCCGCTATTCCATACATTACTTTGCAAATTGCAATAAGATGTGCCCCACGTAACGCTTCGGTCCTTCAGCGCCGAATTTTTGAGTATCCAATTTTATCTGTCAAAATATAGCATTACGCTGATTTCTGTCATATTATTACTTCATTTGCATACTCAATTTGCCCGAAATAACGCCCCAACTGTTATTCAGGTCGAGAACTCTTTTAACCCGCTTCCTTCCACAAGTTACATCATTATATGCCTTACGGAACTCCAGAACACTTGTAAGACCGGCCTTGCAGGAACCTTTTCATAAATTAGGCAAGTTAGATGCTTAATTAGCATATTTATACGCCCCAAATCTAATCAGATTGATAACTCACCACCCGCTGTTCTTTCCACCAAGTTACATCATTGTCGCTTGCGTGAACTCCCGATAATCGTATACAATGTCGTATACAACATTTTTTATCACAGGACGAACCGGACGAACAGACGTACGCTGCTCATTTTACAGTCCCCGTTCCGAACCGTTCGCTTGGACCAAGGCCTTACAATTGATTCTAATGTATGTGCTGTACGATGTTGTGCAGCAAGCACTACATGGGATACCTGCATCCAACACCTCGTTTGCATCTTTCACAGTTTTCCAAGGCTTGTGTACACAATAGAGTGGCAGTGGCCTGGCGGCAAACCTAGACTCTTTATAAACATTGTGAGTGTTGTTGTAACAAGTTTTTGTGATATGGTTGTATGTATTTTTACTGTAAAATTAACAAAAACTATAAATTTTTTTTAAAGAGCACCCCATGTGTTCAAATTTTGTAAAGATTATGCAGTTGTGTTGGCATTGTCATAGTATACAAAATATACTGACGGTGGGTGAGTGGTGAGTGAGGGAGGGACGAGCGAGTATTCAATTTAACGAACAACTCAACACAATTGTATCACTCGTGCCATTAAGGTTAACAGTGTACATCAAACTTTTTAAAATTCAAAACCTTTAGGAACATTAAATTATAGTCACAACATTTTTAACTAGAATTCGCGGTTTTCGGCTTTCGTGCTCACTATATTAAAAGAATATAAACTGTGGGCCGCTCCATGACCTTTGACCTCGGCACATGACCTTTGACCTCATCAACAAATGAGGGATCCCATATTGCACCTATGAATCAAGTTTTGAACTTCAACTGTTCAATGTAAGTCAATTTTACATTTTTAGCCCATTTTTCAATTTGACCTCACATGACCTTTGCCCTTTCAACATGACCTTTGACCTCATCAACATATGAGGGATCCCTTGGTGCACCTATGATAGAAGTTTGGTTCCAATTAAACTTCAACTTTTCAATTGAGGTCAATTTAAAAAAAAAAATCTTAAAGTCTGACTCAGATATTTCAAAATATTATTTTTTGTGTAATAATGAAAAGTAGTCAACTAGAACTAAATAACCTAAAAGGGACAATTCCAAAATTTGAGATGAATCGGATTTTTCGTTTTGATGCAGTAAACAAAAATTCCGGATCCGGAATGTTATAACAAAGTTGTGATTTTCTGTATGAAGGAATTCGATTTAAGCTTAGCAATTTCACACAGGGATTAGTATATGGACAAGCATTATGTACATGTAAAAAACACATTTTTTTTGGAAATTGAGGGTGCCCTCCTCAGGAAATCTCTGAGTCAGCCTTTAACAATTTAGTGACACACACATACATCCACACAACGGATTGCTAAGTGGTCCTGCCAGCTATAGCTGGCGGCCCACAAAAAGTTAAAAATATTTGTAAGAAACAGATCAGCCTCTTTCATGAAATTTATCACCTGAAGAGGCCTAATATCTTGAAATGTTTTCAAATCTGGGATGCTATAATAGCTTCTACGAGTAAGCGCATAATCAACGCACTCAAGTAATACATGTTTCACAGAAAGAGCACAATCACAAGGAATACACCGAGGGAGTGGCTCACAAGCAAATAACTACGGTTATGGGTCACATGACATATTTTACATCGCGCTAATACAATTTCGTCCCTTCGTCCAATCAAACCTGAACTGCCTGCGGCTCCAACAGTTGGTTGCAAAGCAGGCATTTTATTATTAGGAAATGAATACTGAGCTACGAGAGGCTCTGGTTAAAACTATGTGCCCGAGGTGACAGCAATAGTGCTATTTTGCTGAGGGCGCAATCATCGAGGGACCATACGGTTTTAAACCGGAGACTCGAATAAAAGCAGTATTGTTTTATGTACTTCATTAATAAATTTCACGTTCTTATTGAATGTCTCAGCAGTGCGTTACATGCATGCACAATGCACAAGCCATTACGCGCATGCGCGATGCACAAGTTGTAAATCTACTATTTACGGCTCCCTAGCCTAATAGTCTACTCTTTATGGCTTGGTAGCCAGATATAGTGCTTATGGGTTGTATAGGATTATTTCTGATCACATGAACCTCTTTTAACCAATAGTAAAGTAAGTAAAACCAAAGTTTTAAATCCAGTTTTGTCCCCGTGAACGGAGGTGGCTGCATTCACCTCACACTGGCAGTAACCGCCCTTCCACTACACCCGATTCAATGCATCATTCATCCTCAACCCAACCCTCCTACTCTCCTCCTCCACTTGCTTCTTCCAAGTCTTCTTTGGACATCCTCTCCTCCTCAAACCTCCCACCTCAAACTCAAAAGCCCTTTTTAAAACATACCCATCATCCTTCCTCAGCACGTGCCCGTACAAACGTACACTATTTGCTTTCGCCAAACGGTCCATCGCTTCTTCCAAACCCAACATCTGGATCAAGTCCTCAGTCCTCATCCTATCCATCAACTTCACGCCACACATCGCTCTTAGGCCTAAAAAAAAATTGTTTGATTGGCGTAACCCGACCCACCCTAATTTTACTGCCGACCCTAAATATTTTTATTTTTTTGTGTGCAAAAAAAAAGTTATATGGTCATGAAAACGCTGAAATGCAAAAACAGGAATTTAATGATGTCATAAAGGATTGCAGGACATTCAAAATGACAAATAAAAAGATGTGTTACAGAAAAAGTGAAGATGTGCTATTTGTTTTTGTATGTGTGTCATATATTTTGTGTTCTGGTATTTGAAACATAAAAAAAAAAAAATTTAAAAAAAAAAAAAATCCGACCTACCTACCCTATTTTTTTTCTATGTTACGCCAATCAGACAATTTTCTTTTTTAGGCCTTATCATTGCTCTCTCTCTGTCCTCCTTAGAATCCCCATCTCATTTAGACACCATGTCTCACTCCCACACAGCATCACTGATATCATGCAGCTCTTATGGAATCACACCACTAAATAAACTAGGTGTAGCAGACGACGTCAGTGCCAAGACAGTGTTGGCGTCCCAAATATGGCCCTTGCCTAAATGAAGAGTCACAAAATGTTGATAAGTTGTGTCTTTAAATGAAATTTGAAATTAATCATGTGTGGACTAGTAACAAACCATTTGGGTGGTAAATATTTTGTCTGTGCCATTTTTGTATAATTTCTGAGGGTTTGGGGAAACTGTGAAATTTTAATCTCTAGTAACATTCAACTAGGCGTGGACGTTTTGAAAACATGCAAATCTTATGATGCTCTGTAGCTGAAAAAATCAGCCTTCATCATATGACTTTTTCATTTTTGTTTTAGAGCTATGGTCCTAATCTTCCCAAAAAATTCAGTTTTGAAAAAACCAGTCGCTTTATAGCCGAGAAATTGACGTTTGGTGAGAGGTTATTTTGTACACAAGTCTATGGGGAGTTATTTAGTGTGATTCCTTATACACCATACCTTTCATCTTCAAAGGATATCTTTTACCTTGCAACAACTCCCCACATTCCCAAAACTTCACCCATCCATACCTCACTCAAGCCCCCACTGAACCTTCCCCCCAAGTACTGGAACTCCTTCACCGATTCCACACCTCATCACACACACAATCAACTGCCTGTCTTTCGGGAACCAACAAAACAGTTTATGGACGGGCATTGACACGTATATGGTGCTATTTCCCAGCCATTCTAAACTGGAATGTATTGGTTTGGACAAATAGTTAAAAGTTACACTCTTAGTAATGCAATGACCACTAAGGAATATTTCAAGAAAATTTTGTCGAGTCCAGGTCAGGTTTCTCAGGTCAGCTCAGGTTTCCATTGAGGGCCTGCTACTGGTATCCAAGTAAACAGTACTACTTGTCCCAGGGCTGAGTTGTTGGTGGCTAAACCATCACCCCATCAAGTTTCTTAGGCAATATGATGAAGAGGGTAGTTGGTTACCCTGGTAGAATAAAAAAGATCTACCTACAAAGGCGTCAGCTCGGAAGAGCTAACAGCGGCCATCCAGCACATGCTACCTTGCATGGTGGGCCTGGTTGCCCTAAGGCTTGGCCCTTTTCGAAAACTGATGATTGGCCATAAAACAGCTGTTTGACCCCATGCAAATTGTCTCTTATTTTTAGAGCAATTTTTACGCAATGGCGACAGCACAATTTTGACAACCGATAAGTAGGGACAAATGCAAGAGCTATTACTCTGAAAAAAATCAGAACAATCTATTGTGGAAATCTTGCCATATAGGCCTACAAAGGTAATGATTTGGATGTTATAGCACCCTCTATATGCGTATTCCCCATAAGAAAGACCATGTAAAACAGATTTTTATGAAAAATATATTGACCGCAATTACTTCATCAAATTTTTCACAGGATGTAGTTAGTGAAATTAAATAGTCCATTGTTGTCAAAGGTCTCGCCATTTATTCTCACAATAAATGAGACATTCCAAAAGCTGGTGGCTGACAGGAAGGGCATCCGTTCAAGTATTGTTTGTTCCAATAAATCCTCACACTACAGTATTGCTGAGTGTCAAGTGAATCGGGCCACGGGTCGTTTAGCAGGGACAAAAAGTGAGATTAAAACCTTAGTTTAACTATATGTGAAAACCAATCAATGGAAGAATATGCTTAAAACGCAGTCCCACATATCCTAATGACACCAAAGTTTCCTGATGGCCCTGAATTTTGCTTAAGAAATATTTGAGTCAGATGTAGACAGATGTGGTTTATCATTTAACTTGTTTTTTCACTCGATAAAATGCAAACAAAACTAAAATTCTTGGGTCTCATAAATATGCATAAGGACTTTCCAAAATAAACTATATGATTGGTCCATTGGATGGTGCTCAAAGCTATTACAATGAAGTGCATTATGTCATACTACTTTGGGCACCCGAATCTGGTTACCCTGTTTCAGGAATATCTGGGCTACAAATAAAAATTTTGGAATTATTTACTTTTGTCACATGAGACTTTCTACTGCAGTATAATTTTATGTATTATACTTGGTACCAATTGTCTCAATTTTGTAGGGATGCGGATATTATATAGTCTTACCTTTTCCAATGCCTCCACACAGGTAGTCGTGATCAGTGTCAGATGCTTCAAAAACCATGTATCTTTATATCTGAGTAATCCATTTGATTTAGCCAAGGTCAAAGGGTCGTGCTCAGAACTTTATAAAAAAAATACAGCAAGTAAACTTGCATCATTCCCCTGGCAAGATGGCAGTCTGGAACATGACCTCAGATGGACTTTTGACCTTGTTCCATGACCCTTGACATAATCACACATGAAAGAACCCCTATTGCACATTAAGACCCAAGTCTGATATAAAAAATACAGTTAAACCGAAAACTTACTGAAGTTGAAGGGTGACTGTAGTTCTCCGATGCTCCCGACGACAGTATGGAAATTACATAATCGTGGTATCAATCGCCGATATATTGATCAGTCTTTAAAGCAGATGGTTAGGGCCCCAGCAAAATCCAGCCAACCGCAATACTTGCATTGTAATCTTGCTAGTGCATTCACAGTACATTTAAAGTAAACAACTCCTGGGTGGGGGCGGCATGTAATTGCCTCATACTGTCGAGGGAGCATCGGAGAACTACAGTCACCCTTCAACTTCCAGGTAAGTTTCGGTTAACTGTATAATTCTCCGGTGCTCCCGACAAAAGAGGAAAATTCCAGAGTTCAACGCCACTGGGTCTAACCGCGGACACTAAATATGAAGATACACACCCAGTGATCAGCACAAATTTCAGCTTGAACAAATGTTTGTACTGCAAACTCTGTATGACAAAAGTATAGAACAGAGAAACTATTGCTTTCAAACTTTGAATTTAACACAAAATTGAATGTTTCCCTGCTTAACAATTGGTTTAATCCAGTGTAACCACTAGTACACTAATGTTTAAAAACTCAATAACACATCAGCTAACCAAGACATGTCAAAACTGTAATCCTTGTAGTTCAGTCTATGCCAATGGTCTGCATATGTGCTAAATGTCGTAAGAAAAAAACGGTAAAAAACGGGTGCAAACTATTAGTTGCAGCGCCAACCCTTTGCATAAGTTTCTCTTTTGGCAGCTTCTTCTTGTAATACGTAGCAAAAGTGGTTTCTGAGGACCAACCAGCAGTACGGGAGTATGTCATCTGAAGGTACATCCAGGCCAAGGCCTATGAGGTTGGCTGAATGTACGGCTATGTGATTGTACAAAGAAATATCAATAGCCGCCATACTCATACAGTTGTGATCCATCTAATTACAGTAGCGAGCATCCTTTTCATGGGGCTTGGTGTAGCTAAGAGGAGTTGCGTCTCTTTCCCCGCAAGGGTGTGTACGCTTTAGGTACTCAGTGAGTGATCTTGTAGACGATATCCTCCTTGTCAAAACGGATAAGCGACCAGCTTTGAAGGGAGGTCAAAACCGGCCTACTGCTTAAGCGTAGCCTACCAAACTGTGAAAAGAGATTTGTCCTTTTTTACGGTTCATATTTCTGCTATCAGTGCACCCAATGTCTGCACTCTAGCAGCAAGTAGAATGGCCACTCGAGCACTGTCTTGAACGTGAGAAGTTTTAGACTCAATTTGGCAACTGGAGCAGCCTACGGAGCTTCTTTAGTAATCTTGCCTCCTCATGGTCATATATCTAGGAACTGGAGGGCGCAAATTAAACACGCCTCTTAAAAATCCTAATAACATATGGGTGTGCACCATAGTACGGAAAACCCTTTTTGTACACTGTAAATGAGAAAGGGCGGAGCGTGCTGTGTTATAGCACTATAACCAAGACCACTCTCGTATAATTCTGTGAGAAAATTAAAACCTGGGAGGACATTAGGATGCACTGATTTTAACTTTGTTTTGTAGACACAAAACGAAAACCATCTTTAATGTAGATACTGTCTGTTTGTGTGTGCTTCGTTTCCAGCCGCACAACATGATATTGGCAGCTTTGCTAGATATCGATTGCTGTCGGGGAACGTTTTTCCCAACTGAGATTTTTGCAGCAATCATCCTCAGTTTTTTGCGCAGAGGGTGGAGCTTGTCGCTTCCTGGGAGGCTTACAATATTGTCGCTCAGTGGTAATACCATCGGGTCTTGAGTCAGTAGTCCTAGCATTTTGCTGAACCAGCCCTGCGTTGGCCACAGGGGAGAAATCAGTGCTGTGCTGCGTCCTGGCAAACCTTCTGTATACAGCGTCCTACGAGGCTGAAAGGAGGAAATAAGTATGAGTAAGTATCTTGCCATGACCTTGAAAATGCATCTAAAGATTCGCTGCAGGTCACGTGCCAGGAACGTATCTCTCGCATTTCGCATTCAACCTGGACGCAAATAAATCAATTTCTGGAGGACCAAATTTTGCACAGGCTGCAAGTATATTGTGGTTTAGTGACCCACTCTTCCTATCATAAGTTTCTACTTGCATAGTCTGCGTGCACATATCACTCCATGGGTATGGTGCATGCAGATAACCACATATTTCTCTTCAGTGACCAGATCCATATAGAATTGGACAGCTCATTCAGCTCCTTTGTCTACCCCATGTTGTTTTTTATATGCCACCGCCGTGGGTTGTCAATAGCAACTGAACATGCTGTCCTTTTATTGGTCGCAAAGATTTTTATGCCCGATTCTACTGCTGCTAATTTAGCCTATTAAGGATGAATGTTTTTCATTATGTCACATCTACCACTTCAACTCAGTCAACATAGCCCCCATCATTTGAGGATGCACTGTGTAATCAATAATCTGGATTTTATTATCTCTCTTATTTGGTGTGGCAAAATGATACACCACCATTGCTAGCTCTCGCTTCATATTCTCTGTGACTACCATTACGGCATCAAAGTTACCATAATTCTCTTAGAGCTGCGTTTTGTATTCCAAAAATCGTGTAATGTAGGGCCCAATCGACTGCTGGAAAAGCAGATACTTATCAAACGATAACTTTGCACACATTCCGATTGTGTCGGATGTCTTTCAGCATGTAGCACACTCTCGATAAATTGCCACAGCTTTATCGATCTGTTTTTAATGTGACGTTCATGTAGCTCTGAATAATGCAGAACCCCAGGATGTATGCTGGGGAGGGTCCAATACCGATTTATAATAAGAAAACCCCAGCTTTTCAATAAGTTTTAGTGAATTTGAAAACAGATTCCTGCAACTCTGCAGGAGAGTCCGCAATTACCATTGATCATCGATGTACCCTGTTTATTGTATGACGCTTTGACCCTAAGAGAGCATACACTGGCTTCATCATCTTTGTGTACTTTTCCCTTGAGCACAGGCAAGGGGCCGTTTTGTCAGACAGGTGGAACTGGTAAAGCGTGTCATTCCACTTGAAGCGAAGAATTTCTAATGCAGCGTTGTACTTGGTACACAGTATTACTCCTTCTAATATTCAATAGATGCCTGTGCAATTACTTGATAAATAATCTGATGGCTGATTCAAATGTTTCCATTTTGAAGTGGTGATATTGTACATTTTCTAAGACCTTTTAAATTAAGATCATTCTGTATTTTCCGTTTTTCTTTCTGCAAAGAAATATATTTGCGATAAATTCGCCATGTTCTGATGCGCTTCTTTCAATACCCCTTTTTTAATATATCAGTTCCTACTTCCTTCTCAATTATTTCAATCTCATTTTGATTTCGAAAATATTTCTCGGCTGTTTCATATTGGCTAAATTTCATTTCAACTCGAATTGTGCCCAGCCCGATACAGTTGCAATATTTCGGAATCGATGTTAACTTCTAACTTCTTCCACTCTTCAACATGCTTTCCCATTCACCTGCTTTAAAAATATAGCCGAGTTTTCCACATACGGTACGGTTGAAACATGTAAATCATATTCTGACTTAGATATAGTCTTACGTACACAAAGCAGGACTTCTTACCCTTTCTTACCTCACCTTGATTAGCCTTTGTGGGTGGTCGTCTCACCGCCCCTCGTCCTCTCATGAATCTAAAGGCACACGGCCCCTAAGTGACATGCTTTGACTGGCCTCGCCCCCTGTAGGGTTAAGTAAGCTCCGGTGGCCTCTCATGAAGGGAGCGGCCTCATTGCTTCTGCTGCCCCGAGGGCTATAGAATCTGTTGCCCCTTACAGTGTTAGCAACCTTGTTGGTGTCGCCTATTTTCTTGATCTCTTCTTGCACATCATCCCCAAAAAGCAGGGAAGTATGCTGTACGTTCGCTGAATAACATAGGTGAGTGTATCTCCAATCAACATCTTGCTTCATCAATTCGCTGCGTCTAAGGTCACAGGAAAGTGTAAGCTTGTCCCCACAGGTCAGCCCCACAGTGGCAGTGTCTAAATTTTGTCGATCAGCGACAATCTCTCATCAGAATCAATCATATGACCATGTTAGCCATGGCTACTCCTGCCTTAGCCATGCTCGTCTGTACCAGCTGCAGTTTTTCATCAAAAGGATCTGGTTGTTGAAGAGAGCAATTCCATATCGGATCATTGACTCGCACCTCAGTAAGGGCAGTGCAATTCTCAGGCCTGTGCACCGTAGTCCATCAGTCCTCTGAACTGGTCCTTTATCAAATGCTTTCAAAAAAAAATTTTTGGATTGACCGTTGCAATGTCAGCCTGGATTGGTTTGGCCACTTTTCCTTAGCCTTTCTTGTATTTCTCAAGGCTTGCCGCGAAACCTTGAAGGGTCGTCATTAAATGGCACTTTTTCAGTTTTCCACCTCAGTCTTTCTTCCTTTTTTGAGGTGGCTCCTCCTGATCATATACAAACTGTGAGGGGCCGCGGCTTCCTCCATAGTTTCATCACAATTGTAGGCAATGCTTGCAGCTCCCTCTTCATAACTACAGTCCAAGTCATTGCCAAACCATCAGGTTGGACACAGTCCATTGTTCCTGCTGTTGTTTAATCAGATTTAGTGTGTACTGTCACTTTACTCTCTAACCAGGGTTAGAGCTTTTCAATAATTACATTCCGTTCCTTGTTCTTTGGTGGGCCGTCGGCTCCGTGTTTTTCTTTCTTTGTTGGACTTGTCAACTGTGTGTGCATCTCCGGCTGCGGTGCCGAATTTTGCGCCTTTGGTTTTGCGCCCTTGACTTTGGTTGTATCGGCGTGCTTCGCGTATTTTCCTGTCTGAATCTTATCTTCGTCCCCAGCGGGCGATTCTTGGGTCTTCTCTTTCGCATTCATCACTTCTTTATATACACGTCTGTGCCAGCGGCACAACGAAATATTGTATTTTAGTGTGAATTTTTTTGCAATTTATTTTCCGATGGAAATTGCAATCCTGCATGCGTTCTCATCGGCGATTTCAACATGCACTGATCATATATCGGCAATTGATACCACGCAATCTCATGGAATTTCCTCTGTTGTCGGGAGCACGGGAGGAATTTTTCTGAGTTGCAACTTTCTTCTGTGAAATTAAGAACACCTTCAAAAATAAATTTTCTAACCCACATGATGGGTGGGTGAGTGGGCAGACAGGTAGGAGTCAGATTTAATCCACTGTACTCATGTCTGTCATTCATGTCAGACGGGGTGGATATCCCACAATGACTACTCGTGTTTGCTGTTTTCATTGTTCACTTTTTTAAAGGTCATGTTCCGATCAACCTTTGGGACCCCATGATTTTCTGTAAGTAGTATTGATTTTTGATGAAAGCTAAGAGCCTATTTTTCTCATTGTCATCCTGAATACCAGCTTCCAATCCATTTCTTTCCCAAGATAAGCAAAAACAGGCTGTTTTAATGGTTAAACAATCAAAATAGCACAGTAGTGAATAGGGCTTGTAATGTTCACACACCCGGCTCGCAATAACAAAACTATCATCTACTATCAAAACCTACAAAGTTGTTTCCCATGATCTTGGTGGTAAGTATGTGCAAGGCTCTTCCTTCATATTCAAGAAGAGAACATGATAGATGATCTATAGTCGGACGGACAGAAAAGGCGACCAATTTGCGCGTCTGACGTAATTTGACGGTGCAGAACAACTGTCGGCCGTGAAAATAATCTTGAAATGTCAAGCTTTTTAAACCGAAGTTTACTTTAACGTGAATTATTGCGTCCTTGTGTCGAAACCCGACTCAAATTGGATTTTTTTGGACATTTTTGTGAGGAATCTGGGGATGATGGGGTTTTGTTCTAAATGCCGCCCATATAACTTCAAAACCAATCACATAATTCCCGCGCCGCGTCTGATTGACAAACCTTGACATACGCGAAATTGGTTCTGCTATGCTGTCCCTGACTTAAATCACATGTTTGAAGTTTATTTTTGAGTGCACGATTCACATAGAAAATGTGGCTTGATATAATTTAGACCCTATGTATCCAATGTCATGTCCTGTCTCGAGGTGGTTCATATAAACTGATTTGATTGTGGGGGCCATGTTCATTGCACACCATGTTTTGTTGTTTTCATGCATATTTATTTATTAACAACATGGTTTGTCAAAACTTAAATAACAAGGTAACATTTTTAGTGTTTTTCATTTCCAATAAACTAGTCATATGAAAGGATGAAGTTTAACCCTGTATTGTTATGTCAATTTATCATCAACATATCTTTGTATTCATCAAGTAGATTAAGGGCAAAGTTAGTTAATGGGTCCTCAATGAGACGAATATTTTAGTACTAAATGTTTTTGACACATCTCTTGGTAATTTTTACATCATTGGAGAATGTTATGGGATTTTTGGGTGTGTTTCTAAATGCTGCTCCTTTGCATGTTTCAACATCATTGAAACCATTATCAGCTACCATAATGATATTTTGCCACCTGAAAATGGACAAATTAGCATGCAAGGTGCGTATTCCGATTCGATTTTGGGACCCTCCTGATTTACCTGGAAGTAGTATCGATTTTGATATCAGATGAAAGGCTGCATGTGTCTCATTGTTCTGAAATTTGAGCCCTCAAATCCATTTCATTCCCAAGATGTAAACAAAAAAACCATCGTTTAATGGTTAACCATCAATATTAACAGAGTATTGAATAGGGCTTTGCAATATACATTATTGCTTCTACTATCAAAACTGCAAGTTTGTTTCCCACTGTACTTGGTGGGGCACATGTGCAGGTGACAGGCTCTCATATCAAGTAGAGAACACAATAGACACAATAGACATAAACCGAAACAAGTACCTCTTGAATGTTTAATTTCATCTTGCTAATTATTTAAAAAGTGGTTTTGAAATAATGCATGATTAAAAAGGCCTATCTACATGTGAAAAATGATATCTTAATTCAAAATATCAAATTTTCAATCCATCTGAATTAAAGGTGCCCCACCCGATTACAATTTTTATTTCTGTGTCGTAGGAAGGTTCATCGCCAACATACTTGAATTCCAAAATTTCTTTTACCATTTTAATGTGAGTGGTAATTGTGTGTATTACAATAGAGTACTCTACTAAATATTTTCTGGTAACCGTATACAAACCATATCATAATGGGAAAGAAGTCAAGACAAAATATTTCGCAGATGACATGAGAAAAATTAAAGGTTTCTAATGGTACCTGACTACCAAAATATCAGGTTAGATTATGTGAAAGATGGGTCGAGGCTGAGGATCGGGTAGTGCCCCTTTAACACTTAAGTGACCAAGGGGTTTCACTCCCATTGGTGCCGGGGGGGTCCATTGGACCCCCCTAAGGAAACCACTTTCCCGGGGGAATTTTTGGACGAAATTTATACCACATGTGGAGAGTCATAAGACAACCCCAAATCAGCAATAAAAAAATGAAATTTGTTATTTGGGCGGCAAATTAGGGGCAAAACATTGTTTTCAAAACACGCGAAAAATGGGCAAAAAGACGGAAAATTCAAATGAGCTTTGCGCTTACATCAAACTTTTTGAAAACTTATTTTTTGTTGATATCTACTCTAGAAGACCCAAATAACATATATTTAACACAAAACTTGCAGTTTTAGGAAATCCTGTATTTTTTACAGGGGTTGCAAAATACACGTCATTTTCCCATAGACTTTGTAGAGTAACGGTTTAGCAACGTCCTCAATGAAATTGATTTTTTTCAGCACATAAAGGGTTAATTCTTTTTACTGTTACTAATAATTGTTAACTTATATGTATGTGTGAACAATATCAGCAAAAAAAATTTGGGTTGGTTCTTTGATTTTTATAAATATTCTCAGTTTTATGACCCGTTATGCCGCAGGGGGTTCCATCAGTAACGGCTTGGCCGATTTTAATTTTTTTGGTATGAAAAGAGATCGCATTTAAAGTCGGACAATTATCAAAAGATTTTACGGGCAAAAATCCCACGCGCAAAAGCGCCCATTGCCAAAAACAAATTTGGAGGTGTCCCTAGTAAACCCCCCCTTTGTTCACGTTAGTGTAAACATTCATTCTGTTGTGTATCTTTATTTAAAAAGTGTAACCTAAAAAGGTAAATGCACTGAAAGAAAGTAATGCATCATTGAATTTCTTTAAAATTGGAATGGTTCCTCACAGCCCTGTCTTTTACCATGCATTACTTCAAAACTACTTAACCAGTAAAGATTCCAAGCTTTTCAATATGAAAAAAAAACACCATTATTGCCTGATACTGAAGTGAAACTAGAGTCGTAATTGTGGTTTGTGTGGTATACTCAGTGTATGTGGCATAGGGATTTTTAAGTTTGAATCTGTTGAATCCATACTATCCCTCATCCTGTACAGAGAAATTGGGGATCTATTTGTATAGAGTTTGCAATTAACATGCACTTTTGTAAAATTTAACTTATATTTTTATAGCCTATTTATTGAACCTGAAGTGTTTTAGATTTGGGTAAAAGATTGGACTAGGAGGACATGATTATTGTGGTTTAAATTAATCTCTACACTTATGTTTCATGGTTGTTAGGAGTATTTCATTTTATGAATTCAGTATTTGCATGACGTAACTGTAATGCAAGTATCATCTACGGATAAGGGAATATGGTATTTTATCAATAATAAAAATGAAAAGTAATAATGGTGAACAGTGTTTTGTTATTTACCCCCACAATGACCTTGAACCTATTTTAACTCATAACTATTGAACTACAACTCGTAGATAGGGCAAACTATACCTTTTTTGAATCCGTGAAAGGTGACAAACATGTTTCAGACCTAAGATAATATTTATCGCCTACCTATCAACCCTGGCTTGATAGCTTAGTTGTATACCAACTTGTTCTCCAGGTAGACAAGGATGGATATTTAATTAATCTTTCCCTGAAGAAGGCTAGCGCACACAAGTGGTGAAAAAAGAAACGTGCACTTGGAGAGATTCAAACTGGTGACCTCCGTATTACCAGAACGGCGCTCTTGCCTTTTCAATGCATTTTGACCCCCCTTAAAATTACATATTCACTCTGTTGATTTTGGTAAATTTGAAGATTTCTTAAAGGTTTTCTCAATACAATTCTGGAAAAAATATTCTTTTGCAATTAGTTTTTGATTAAGGCATCATTAGTTTGTGTTTGACTGGCTTACATTGAGGCTCTACATACAAAATTGAATTCCATGCAAGATGAGCAAATTGAGAAAAGTGTGTAGTTTCAAGTTGCCTGTAATTCTGAACATGGGTGTGAAGTTCGTTGTATTACTTTCATGCCAGTGATGCAGACTTTGACATTTTGAGATTTGGATTGGGGCAAATGTGGGATCAGAGAAAATCATTAAAGAGACACTGGCACATTTGAAAAATAGTGCGCCCTCAAGATTTTTCAAAATCGATATTTTTGCATGGTTGTAAAGCTTTTATATACAAAAGCCCTCACCCGAAATGATTAAGACCAAATCAGCTTCCTTATGGGTAAACAGAACGCTTTGATAATTTAACGTCGCCGGCGACGTTAAATTCAGCAGACGACGAAAATGGCGTTTAACACAAGAACACGCACGCCGTGGGCATGTTTCCCACGCTATGCACACTGTTTGACCGGTCTATAACCTTTGTGGTTTTAATATCAGTGAGTACGAGTCAAAAATATTCATGTAATATACACATTTGTTGATTATTTAAAGTTATGGAAAAGTTATGGCCTACAAATTACCTGGATGTCTTTATCCTCAATGTCCCTATCTGTTTTTGGGTATGTTATTTTTATGTGTAAAATATATCTCTGTTCCTCCAATGGCCTAGACTATCATTTGAGAGCAAATTGAAGAAATTTCATATTTTGTGAAAATGTGCCAGTGCCGCTTTAAGTTTGATTGCTCAATGTAAATTAGGTCATTTCATGCTTACCAGAGGTGGTATGGTCTATTGGTTAAATTGGCCGCCTCTGCTGCAAAAAATTTTTGGGATTTAATTCTCACTATTCGCAATACGGTGAGCCACCATTGGTTGTTTTGGGCACATGGTTTTTGTGTCGTCTGCAATGATTGCAGGAGGCACATATAGGGATGACTCTGGCGTATGTCTGTGTTGTGTGTCTGTGTGTGTCTGTGGTTAAAAATGTTCCCCCTAAAGCCACTATCAAGTGATTTGCTAAATCATAAATCGAAAAAATCATCAAAAATCAATATGGTTTGCATCTTGGTCACAAGATATTTTCCTAACATCCCTGCAAAATTATACGACCATAAGCACCTAACAAGGACAAATCTGATGTTTTAGTCATTAGTGTTCCTGTTCGACACTACTACAAAAACAAAACGTAATTATGGGATTCGTATCTTTGAAAACTGCCGTTTTTCTTCTTTCGGTCAATTACGTCATTGGAACAGGTAACAATGAATTCTACAGATCTATTCTTCACTTTTAAGCTAGTCCTGCAAATTTAACTTATTTTTGAGTCTTTCGGATAAATCACTGATAGTTTCTTTAATATATTGCATGCCGTAGAGTTCAGGTAAGGGTTATGGTGAGTACTTGGGGAAAGGATGGGGTGGGGTAGGGTGACATGTTGGTGGCCTCATGTGCCTTGGTTTCCTCTGGACCTTTGGCCGGTCAAATGTGAACCCCTTAATATATTGCATTGCCGTATGAGTTCCAAAGGGCTACGATGATGTTAAATTGGTGGAAAGGAGGGGGTGGGGTGGGGTGACCTCATGTGACCTTGGTGACCTCGTGTGACCTTTGGCCCCATTCACAAACCGCGCGGCAGACGACACTTGCGGTACTGGGATTTTTTTATCATCATGGGGAAAAACATCACATCAGAGCCCACGTAATAAACCTCGCTGGCTGTTGGTTTTTCAATGTTGGTTGTTTGTGCGAATAAAACTAATATAGTTTTTTTTGGGGGGGTAGGACATTACAACAGAACGACATCAACTTCCCGCGTAACCTAAGTGCTAGTCTTATTCTAAGACTTAACCTAGGCCTGGTCACAAATATTTAAATCCAAATGACCGTTATTGGAAATTGCACTGTTTTGCACTAACCTTGACAGATTTTGACATCAATAATTTTTTCCTAAATTATCACTAAGATCTTTGAACGAAGGTTTAAGAGCTGATTTTGTAATGTTACTGAGATTGCCATAGTAAATTACCGTTTGGAAATCCCCAATGCCCAAATTGAGCAGATTGTGTCAAGCCCCCCACCTTTTGGCTGGTTTGAAGTCTACAGACGGTGATTGATTGCGAACTCAACCAATCACTTGCTCAGCTGAAAAGCCCGAATAATGACCCCAACAGAATTAAACTTTGTACAGAGGTTTTCTTGGGTTATCCAAGAAAATGATTTAAATGGGGCTCCGATCTGTCTTGCCAGATCAAAATGAAATTGGGCAATACACCCGTGGGAGGGGTTTAATATTTAGCAGGTGACTTGGAAAGTCTCACTTGATGCTTGTAAGGGGATATACTGAAAGCTCTAATGGAGTATGTAAACAAAAAATAATCAATACCATACATTTGCTTTGGTACAGTCCAGCTTTATTTTAGCTCCTGTCACAAAATATAGTGCAGAATGTGTACGCTAAGTTGACCAAACTTTGTGCACATCCGGTATACATTGGATTTTTCATTATACCTTCGAATAATTCATAACACATAAAAGAAGCTTAGGAAGTCATAACATGGTGTGATTTGTGAATTCATTTCCTTTTTTTACAAATATATTATTGTGTTTACACAGAAATTTAATTATAGCACATCTATCATATCCCCCACACAGGTGTTTTCAGTACACTGGTACATTCGATTCAATAAGGCAAGTCATGTGGACTATATGGCCATTACCAATCGGACATTTTAAGAAAAATGTGCTCCGCTATTTTTTAAAACCATATTTCCCCATATTTTTGCATGCTTGCCAATGAATGAAATCGCACTTGAAGCAGATAAGCAGAAAACGTAAAAAAAAAAATTTAGTATTTTCTGTCGTGCATGACTGAAAATGGAATCATGCTTCTCTATTGGTACTCTTTTAGAACAGCGGGCAAGTTCGAAACTTAAGTTTTTGGTTTTCTTTTCTACTTTATGAAAATCAAAATGTTCTCAGTAGGTGGTGTGCAAATTTAGAAAAAAAATAGTACTCAAAATTTAAAGTGTACACCCATTTACATCAAGTAATTTAAATCAATATTAAAAAAACTTGAGCAATTTTTGCATAGCATATTTAGGACTTGAGTTTCAGCCCACATTACAATGTGAATTTCTATATTTCTTGGAAAGCCTGCTGACAATGTTTGAGACATATGCCAAATGTGCTATAAGATTTAAATCAAGGTAACTTGCTATCAATTTTAGTCAATAAAATTATGCTTCATTGAACTATGTTAATGCCCTAAAATGTATGACACACACCTTTATAGGTGGGTGGGTGGCAAAGGATTTTGGTTACCTTCATGAAGTAGTGCTTTGGAATACAATATGGGAATACATTTGGAATACAACTGCATCAATTTGATCCCTCCAAACACAGGTGTTTTGCTGCATGTTTAGTGCATTTGGTTGAGTTTGATATTCTCAAGTAGGTGTTGCAGCACGAGTGGTGTGTTTCAAGAAAGTCACAACTACTTCAAGAGTTTAGGTTAATAGTGATGACGTTGAATTTGGTCCAAAGGGAAGTAGTTCCGGTATATGCGGCCCTTAAAAATCCCATTTTGTGCCTCTCAAGCAGCTCCTAAGACCCCCCGTTGAAGCATAATTCAGTTCTTAAGATCTCCTTTTGGAAAAGTTTTGACTCAGAAGCTGAATTTCAGTTCCAAGCCTGCAAATTTCTCAAAAGTTCAGTTCCTGAGAGACAAAAACAGTTCCCAATTTGGAAATCGGGGTCCTACATCCCTACATGAAAAAGTTGAGCGCCCCCTTCTGATGATGGATCTTCTACTTGCAATTGGCTATGAACACGATGAAAGAGTGGAAACCTCACACCCAGTGCATAGTTTAATAAATTTGTCAGAATTTTCATATACATGTATATTGAGAATGCACTGTCCGTCTCCCAGAATATGCAGGTTTGCCAAAATGGGACAAGTTGCTTTTTCCACATATTATTATATACTTCCTGGTTAAATCCAAAACATGAATATTTTCAGATTATATCGTACTTTAGCCCAAAACTCTTTATCAACAAGCTTGATAATATGTATAACCTACAGAATTTGAGCATTTTCTACCTAGAGGATCCACACACCACTTGTGGGCAATTTGCCAGTTTTAGGGAAAAGAGTCACACCACTCTGTTTGGTACTCAAGGACAAGGTTTATGTTATGAGGCATCTTAATTTGTCCACAGACAGCAGGCACATTTTAAGACTCCGCAACCTAAAGAATGCAATATCCTCCTTGAGAAAGTGCTCCAATATTTTAAAATCCTCAAGAGCTGAAATGCAACTTGCCACAACCAACTATAGTGAATATTATTGTGCACACCTGTGTGTAGGGATAACTGCATTGGAAATTTTGATGTTTGACTTCCTAAAAAGCTTTCTTGCAAATACAGGTACATAAAAAATCATGACATTAATTTTAAGTACATTGTAAAGAGTGGCACATGGGTAGCATATAAATTACAAATGGTGCAAAGAATCCATCTAGTTTTCAGTCTATAAAGCAGTTTTACAAATTCTGGCCACATATAATACAGTCACCATGCAAACCAATACCTCTGCAGTCTCCAATTCAACCATTTTGAATTAAGACTTTTTGAATGTTGTTCTTGAACTGTTCTGATGGTAAATCTAGCCTCATTTCAAGCTAAAAAAACTAGGTGTATTCTTTGCCTTCACATAATATTACAAAGATATCATAGTACATTTTTATAAATCACATGAATTATTACCGTTTTCTCAAGGTGTAATGTGTTATTTGAATATACACAACACTACCATTACATACACATTCTAAAAATCATCACAGAGTATCGACTATAATTCAAAAATAATAGTAAGAGCAGTAGTGTCGCACAATAGTTACATTAATTGGCAATATCTAACACATGGAATTCCACACAAGAATTTGGAATGGATACTTTCCTGCAGTTTTGTTCATATTTGGCTTAAATTCAGGTAACCTTGCGGTTAACAGGTGGTTTGCTCAGCTAGTGTTTCATTACACTAACTGTATCATGAATACAATAATAAAGAGCAGCGGATAAAGTGGATGGCCATTAGGACTACTACCATTAACAAGGTGTCGATTCTTGTTTGTGTAAGGAACAGGTCACATAAAATGTCATGCATAACATGTTACAAATGTCTTGCACATAAAAAAACACAAAATATTTTTTTGTTGTAAGCATCATTTAAAATCCCAAATTTCTGTTAAAATTGTCCATAATTTGATTCTTTTAAAGAGTGATTACACACATAAAAATATGCACAACTGGAAATTGTTTGAAGTGCGCATTGCTAATCTTTTGAACCCCACATTCCCGGATATGTATTCCAAACAGAGAATTTGAAAAAATGGTCACCACTGTTACATTACACCGGACTTTAGTAAAGACTGTCTGAAGTATTCCATGTACCCTAGGACCATTCCGGAGTGGAACTTATTACATAATAATATCCATTCCCTACCAGACATTGAGGCTTTCAAGCTATTGACAAAGTTAATATGGTCAATCTAGTCACCCATTTTGAGATTTAATATTTAGCTTGCCACATTTGACACTGTACCAAGATAATCCAGTTCCAGGATGATGTGTACAGTATAGATGAGGTGACATGTGACGTCAATGCCAGGCAACGAACAGAGCACTGCCCGGCAGTATGCGTGAGCACCTGCAGGGCTTGTGCTTTTGAAATTCGCGCTTAATCAGGCGTGATAAGGTTATTGAATGCTGTAACTGTATGGACATATTCTTTGCACCTCTAACATGTCAGTAGACCAGGTGCTAACTTGTGTTTGTAAACATTGCTGTCACCTCGTCCATACAAGCATTAGCTAACTGTGCGACGCTGTGAACGAGCAAAGTCATGCAGCGATTACGCCCTGACCCTTTATTATGCGTCCCTCTGTTATATTCCCCACTTCAAAAGTGGCATTACCTTGATCACCAGAGGCGAGGCATGGCAGGCAGGTGGGGTAGACTGTCCCAAGTTGCTAACATAGGCAAAAATGCTAATGGTGGCACTTTGGTGTCATAATTCCTTTACTGCCCTCTGAAATTGGGTAAAATTTTATCTCTTGCTCCTACACAATGTCAGTGAATGCTTAACCCTATTCCATTCAACCCCTGAAATTCTGTGCCATATGGAACTGATTTTGGTAATTTTGGATGGTTTGAAGTTTCAATAAATTCTGACATTTCTGTTGCACTACCATGTTGATTTGCATTTAAAAATTTGGTTTAAAGAATCACAGATTGCCAAATTTCACCCATTTTGGCCTAATTTTAGTCAAAATGCTGGTAATAAAATAGCCATAAAATTTGAACAAAGTATCATATCCACCCCATTTTTAATTATGCATGAAATAACACCACATTTGCTATATTAAGCATAGAGGGAACCAGTGGTTTGATACAGTGATCAAATTGTGAAAATTCTACTTTTTTTTTAATTTTTCTTTTTTTATAATTTAATATTCATGAGCTCATTAGCATATAATTTACAGAATATAAATTATGATCAATGGGAGTGCAGATTACCTTAATTAATACACTGAAAAAATGGCCAAAACCATCTGTGAGTGGAAATGGGTTTTAAGAATTGTTTCGCCCCAAAAATACATAATAATTCCAATACAAGAAAGGACTAATACCAGAAATCAAGCAAACAGTGGATCCACCTTAAACAGAGGCACATATCCACAATGACCTCTTACTGGTGGACCTAAATGCAGACGAGAGGGGGGTGGATGTAACAGATGAGTAGTCCCATTCCTGAAAATCCAAAATTTGCAATGAGGGGAAGGCCAAAGTTTGCGTCACATCTGGAAAGCTACGGGGGGGGGGAAAGTATTTTTTCTTACGCGATTTCAGGTACAACAGGGGCGGCTCTAGGATTTGAAAATTTAAAATAACCGGGGGGCTGACTGAAGAGCTGAAAACTTGTCCAAATGGGCTGATTTGAAGACTTTGCAAAATTACGGGAGGTGTGCGTCCCCTCCCTGGATCGCGATGTGTACAAGACCCCTCTCTAAAAAATTATACTTAAAAACTTGGTTTGATGTAGTAAAAACTACCTTTTCATCAAACACTTTGATCCTAGAAATAGAAAAAAAATTATGGACAAAAATCCGGAAGAAATTTCCGAAAAATACCTATAGTGAATGGATTGTGTTTACATATGAGATTGCAAGCTACTGGGAATGTTTAATCAGGAAACTAATGGTTTGTGACAAAAGACAGCTTACAAAGCATGGCTAAAGGTCTGTTACATACTGCAATGCGTGCCGTGCTGCTGCATAGTGCCGATATATCAATCACTTGCTACTGCAACTTGATGCAACCACTGCAATGCAAGTTAAAATGAATTTAAATTTGTTGCAGTACTGGCAGTGCAGCATCTTGCGCAGAGAATGCGATCGGGCAACACAACTTTGAAGTTGCAGTGCAGTGGAATTGTGAATGGACCTTTAGAAAACAAATTAATTTACTTTTTAACTGCATTTTTACTATTGTAATAATATGGAAACAAAAAATAATTTCCAAACAAATTCCTACGATGACACATCCTGTCATCCGTTTGCCTGTTATATAATCTTTATTCACTTATGTGAAAATGTGTGTGTAACCAAGAGCCATAACAGAAAAATAACACAATTTGTTTGACTGTATGGGAATATAGACATATAGTGTGAGATTGGCATTTGAATAGTTGGACAGTTCTAGGCCACTGTACCAACAAGTTTCCTTTCTTTTTTGCATCACTTCAAAACACCATCTGTACAACAAATCTTAATGCAAAGTCCATAATTAATCCAATATTTTGTCGAAGTCAAGTATTTGATAGTTAAAAAAAGAGTTAAATAGGATTTTTTCTTCTCTCCAAGTCATCAAAGGATTGACAGCAGCACGGCAGTGTATTCCTAATGCTCAATAATGCTGGACAAATGAACAAAACTCTGATACACGGGGTTTGTTTGTTGTAATGGCGGCATTGGCAATAGCCAATTACCCAATACCCAGCTGTCAAACTGGACAAGCCATTTCCGCCTCCGTCACTTCCATTTAATAAGTTAATATAATACAGTGTTACTGATCACCTGGAATTCCAATTAGCCATGGCCCAGGGCCCAAGGATTAGCACAGAAAAATTCTCAGAAATTGCTTAGGGCAGAAAAATGCTTGATGTTGCAATGAGTTATAGATATGTGTATTAACGTACTTGCAAAGTAAATGTCAAAGTGAGCCCTATTATATTCAAACTGACTTTTAATCTGAGATAGTGGTTTTTTATGGACTCTGTAAATTAACCAATTACAATGGTTTAACTTAGTCTATTAAAGATTTGATCATGAGAGAAAAATTAGACTATCTATCATTTAAATCAGATGTTTTTGGCTTATATATGCTTTACAAGAGGTATATGGTGTTGGTCATTTTTATGTATTTTGGGCTCTAAACCTAATTTTAATTTTTATTTGCCACAAAAAAAAAGTTTTTCAGAATTTCACATAGGCATATATGGGCTCTCGGTAATGGCCAAAATGGTTACATGATGCTTCCAGTATAAATGAATAGGTTAGGTTAAAAAAGAAAACAGATTATTAACATTTTATAAAAGTACTAGAAGAAATAAATATCCTCCCTTGTCGGGGTACGGCCCGTAACATGGAGTTTTTTGAGGGGGGAGGGCAAATTTTATTTTCAAAAGGGTGCTTGCAAAGGGGGGAGGGGGGAAAATGACTTTTTTACTGAAATTTTAACCTTCATTTGACAAAAAAAAGCAGTAAAAAACCCTTCATTCTTGGCTCGTCTTGCTCGCAAAATGCTTTTTGGGCCTTTTTATTTTTAAAAGCTCCATTATGGGTTGGGGGATTTGGGCATTAGGGGGCATCCACCACACTGCTCCTCCAAGGGGGGTTACGGGCCATCCCTGGTTCAGTTTCAAGTTCAAGGGTGCGTAATGACGCGACTTGCGTTTATTGTGCGACTTATTTGCGTGGTAAATGGCAGCAATTCCAAATGTCCAGCGCGTGTGCGGTAGTTTATATGACAAGAAAACTAACACACACAGGGGGTCACCCTCAAAACCCTGGAACGAGTATATAAGTAAATCATGTAGACTTCCTTTATATTTTTAGCCATTTTTAGGGTTGGGGGGAAATTGGGGCATTAGAGAGAATCCACCCCACTGCTTCTCCACTGGTTACGGACCTGGTTCAGTTTCAAGTTCAAGGGTTGACATCATGACGCGACTCTGTGTTTATTGTTGACCAACCTTTATTTGCATTGTAAGCAGCAATTCCGAGGTCAGCGCGTGCATTTCTATGGCGCGGAGAAACCAACATGCACAGTGGCATCGCCCTCGACTTGAAGATTGAATAAGGTACAAATAAATATTCAGACTTCTTCAGGATTTTGTCTGGATAAATACTTGGGTCTGGGAGTATTGACAAACCAGATAGTGATTTTTAGCTTAATGGGTTAAGGATTACATCAAACTCAGCACACCTAAGCACCTGTATACCTTTATCACACTTCTTTCAGTCATTCACAACTTTTAAATATTCTCTATCCTAGTAGGAAAAAATAACTAGTATCTGATTTCTTTATACAAATTTACAAACTTGTACATGTCATTCGTTCTAAAAAGGTAGGTAACAGCTCTTAAAAAAAAAAAAAAAATTTAACCACACAAACAACAAATAACCACACCTTGATATCAATAAGAACATACATTAACATTACAATTAATATTTTTAATACACAATGAAAAAAAATATTCAATGGAGATATTTCCAAAAATTTTAGGCACAAGTGACCGAGTAAGTAGATCCATAGAAAAAAACACTGTACGGTACTGAACATTTGTGAAAAAATTTTACGTACATATTTTGTGACAAAAAATCATTTGGTATGTCTTTATATCAAGGTTGTAAAACTGTGAGAACGTGCACCATGCTAAAGAGGTACGGTTACAAACACGTGAAATACACAATCACTAATTTGCCAAATAATTATGGATGAATAAAGAACTACCGTATACTTGGCAACCTTTAACAATTTTAACAATTAAAAAAAGAAAAAACCTAAAAAATTAAAAAAAATTGTGTATATTAAGTTCGACATTTGTATGCAGGGTTGAGAATATGGAATTTAATTTTTTTTTAAAAGTTTTCGTGTATACAAGTTTTGACTAATTTGTTTGAAATATACATTCTTTTTGACAAATTAAATAGTAGGTGATAAAAGAAATCATAGTGTAAAAAGGGCAATGGCTCTAATGTAAGTATGACGTACTTTTACCCAAAATTTGATGGCCATTTGTATCAAAGTAGACAATGCCATTGTTTTATGTAACATGGGGGGTCAGATGGGGTACATTTTGTAAAAAGGCTAGGATAAGGAGACCAACTTCAACGTAGTACATAAAGGCATTGTCGTAGTCGGTTCATATGACCAATGGCCTGAACGTAGGGATTTGACATAATGACTCAGTTTTCTTAAAATGTAAATCAAATGTACCTCTCCCTTTTGATAATGATTGTTAACAAATGCTTTTCTAATGCCAGCAAATTAAATGTGTAAATGTAGTTGTGATGAAGGCAATTAAAAATCACAGCATTTCCAATTGGCTCAACCAACACCGTAAATACTTGGCAAGGTAAATAGAGACAGCACTAAAATTTGGTAAAATAAACAACTGTTATCAGCAGACAAGTGAAAAATGGTTATATATGACAAAAAATAAGCAAAAATAGTGATGCAAAACAAAATTAAGTACGCAAAGCAATTTTGGCAGTTGATGTAGGCATAATCTATAGTTGCACATTTATAAAATCCTGACAGTAATCTTTGGACCTCATGAATCATATTTGCATCAGTAATAATATTTTCCTCACCTCTACATTTTGCCTCCAAACATTCACTGTATCTACATTCAAGTTAATTTTATAAGGCAAATTTTCATCCCATCTTCCTTCACTAATACACAACTTAAAAACATTTCAACATAAAATAAGGTGAAAACACCACACAGATGACTGGAATTAAAGCTGATACATACTTTATACAATTCAAAACATATGGAATTAAACAAAATCGCACACAAAAAAATTATCAGAATGTTTTCTCCTTTTGGTTTTGTTGGAATCAAAACAAGTACTTCTAAATGTGCAAACATGGACATTGAAATTTGGTACGAACCTGTGGCATAAAATAATTCCCAATTGCCAACCTCTGTATGCCAGCTTACACATCTATCTTTTTCCATGTTTCATCAAGCACCAATTTCCATGTTGGTATCCACAAAGTCTTGCATGTACCACAATGTTACAATAAGAGCATGTTTCATATAATATTATTCTCTAGCCTCTATACCAGGTCTGTAAGCTACCAATCAGTTCAGTAGCAGTACATAATGCAAGCTGATTATTTACCCATTTGTGCAAGCTTTGTTCTACACAGACAGATTCTCCATAAGAGGAACCCATAAAGTACCCACCTGCATTGGTACCATATTGCAGGCCACAAAAGTGTTATATTCATAAAAAATACATTGCGGTCCCTGGACCGCAAGTGTCGTCTGCTATCACGGTTTGTGAATGGGGGCCAAAGGTCACATTGAGGTTAGGAAGCTCACATGGATCACCAACATATCACCCCACCCCACCCTTCCTTTCCACCAAGTTACATCATCATAGCCCATACGGAACTCACACGGCATGCAATATATTAAGAGAGTTGTGGAGTGCCAAATCGTGTACCACGCATTTCAATATGGAATAAACCCAACTCGTTCTAACCTTGTCTTCATGGCCAAATTCATTCCCATTGAAAAATGTGTGGTACACGATTTGGCAGTCCTCTATGGTGTTAAGGGTTAACATTTGACCAGCCAAAGGTCACATGAGGTCACCAACATGTCACCCCACCCCATCCCTTCCTTTCCACCAAGTTGCATCATCATAGCCCTTACGGAACTCATACAGCATGCAATATATTAAGGGTTAACATTTGACCACAGACACACACAGACATACGACCAGAGTAATCCCTATGTGCCTTCTGCAATTCTTGCAGACGACACAAAAATACTGCGCAGTACCTTAACCACAGTGCACATGTATGGAATACCTTTGAGGATATCACTTTCACTAAGCTTAAACATAATCAGAAAGAGTAAACCTCTATGGAATGTTAGGTGCCCTATATGGACTAACATTTTTGGTTTATACAGCAGCTGTTAGCAGAGTACCTGTGTAGGTGGCAGTTTACCTTTGTAGGTACTAAAAAGTACATGAGGGCATGTGGTCCAGTGGATACAATGGCCTTCTCATTATCTGAAGGTTGCAGGTTCGATCCCCATTGCAGCCAACATGTTGTGCACTTGGGCAAGGCACTTTATCTCACTTACCTCGCTGACCCAAGCGATATTCAAGTAGCTGTTATGGGGAAAATTGCAATCTAAGTGCTGATACGATTGTGCACTTGGCCAGCTGCCAGCCTGCCCATGTGATGCAAATGAGAGATGATTTCCTGATGGCAGCATAATAGTAATTAGCAACAGCACTTTGAAATCCATGTAAATGGAGCTATACAAATGTCATTATAATAATAAATAGCTGTGGGTGTATTGCTACTGGTGGAATTACTGGTGCCTGTCAGTCACTTGGAAGGCAACTTTAGCTGTATCTGTATCCAGATATTTATTTTCTCTCAATTGCACATCTAAGTCACGACCGTACGCACGCCTCAGCATGGCAACAAGTTGAATAACAACAGCTAATTTTAAATCAACCAATCACGGGCGCATGTAACAATTAGCAATGGCAAAAACCCCGCGAAAAGGAGAAAATAAATTCCTGGACAGAGTATAGGTCCTGCATTAATATGGGCTCCAAGAGGAATAGAGCTAAGACTGAACATGAGGGCAGGTACAATGCCAAGGAAGAAGAATCTGACTGTGTACTTATTCAATACAATGCTTAGAATCTCTGGCAGAGAAAGTTTCCTTATTAAAGACACTATCAGTGATTTGAAAAATATTTGAAATTTGCAGGAATAGCTTCAAAATGAAGGATAAGTCGCTAGAATTCTCATAAGTTACCTTTTCCAACTGAAGAATTGACAGAAAAGGAAGAAACGACAGTGTTGCAAGATACGATTCCCCATTCAATTACGTGTTGTATAAGTGTCCGAACGGACAGTTATGACTTAAATTTCCGATTCTGTCCTTATTAGGTCACTTCTGGTCTTATCATTTTGCAGGGTATGTTAGGATACCTGTACTTGTTACATCAATGCAAAAATCTGATTTTTGATGATTTTTTTGATTTTCTGATTTAGCAAATCACTGATAGTGTCTTTAATCTCTTATTAATTCCTCTATTAATCTTAAGAGTACTTTCGGTATCAATGATACTTGTATACTTCAACTGCAAACATAAACTGTGCATATCACTAAAAATGCATTAAATTTGGTTTAAAAAGTACTGGCAAATTTAATTGTCTTCATTAAGTTAATTAAATAATCAGTATGCAATAGAAATGCTGTTGCAATCAATTCCAAGAATCAAAATTCTTGTTTGGTTATAAATATGATACTCATCTTAACTTAGCTCTGAACACCTAATGCTGGTTTACAAATTACACTGAATCAATCAGCTTTCTAATTAAAACTCCACTTCTCTCAAAGAGTGGTTATGTTACTCAACAAATGTACTCGTCCAAAAAAAAATCCCCACCATGGTTGGGTAGGTAAACAAAAGTAAAAACAATGGCTATTTTAAGTATGCAAGCACAAATTTAATACATTGAATGGTTATTAAGTTACTAATGTGCTTTAAATAATTATTTTTTTCCCAAGATACATCCTTACAATAAATTGTGTATTCTTTTTGAAAAGTGGAAACTGAAGTATTGCATAATGAAGTGTGTGATGTTAGCTTGCATATTTTTACAGTGTGCAATAAGGGAGGGGGATTTTTTTATGACCAGGAGTACATTTTCATCTGTGTATAACTGGACGGATATAACAAAACTGAATTTACTTGTCTCGGCAGGCATTTCTGACTTAATATTAGAATGTGCAATACCAAATCAAATATTACACTTTGTCAAGAATACAATCTGTGTATAATATTTGCTAGAACACATCTCAGCCAGCCTTTATGTGACCAATTACCTATAGCTTGCACATCAGACTACCTCCGACCTGATTTAGAGGAGGATGCTCTACTGAAGGCCACAAACAACAACCCTCTTGACAATCAATGAAATAATCCATGCAGGCTATCCGTGCAATAATTACCTACACTGAGTACGTACATATGAAAGTGAAGATTGGCAGCATAAGTTGTCCCCTCCTGTCCTAATCTCACTACAGCTTGTCTGTAACGCACTGGTATTTCATTAATTACAATTGCAGGTGGTGAAGATAGTTCATATTTATTTACAGTCATTGCTTAAATCAGTCAATATACATATCACCATAGCCAATGAATATTCTGACATAGCGCTACCACTAGCATCGTACTGATTTCCATGCCGTCGTGGCCTGCTTGTTTGAGGAAGGGACCATGTTGAGAATCCCCCCCCCAACCGCAAATGTACATGTTGAAGTTTTGATTATATGATGCCCCAATTAAATCCTTTTCCTTACATATCATAAGTCATCTCCCTAAGTTGTAATTACCCAACTCTTTTTCTGATTCATCACACTCTCCACCTGACCATTCCCACACTCAGTTCCTCTACCCTTGGTTCAGTGATTTCCATACAACTCAACTGTTCTAGTCAGTGGGGGGGGGGGGAAAGGCTGTAGATTGCAAAATTTCCCCTTCAAAATATGTCCTAGTTCTGAGTATGCAATATCAGTAGCCTCTTGAGAGGGGGGGCCCCCCCCCCCCCATTGGTTACCACAGAAACATCCACATGACACACCAACAGTGGCAAAGTAACATTAACATATGACTGCTATCGTAGGTCTTTTACTGTGTTCTTGGTAAACAAATTTAGTTTGTGAATTAAAGACACTACAGTGATTTGAAAAAATAATTTGAAATTTGCGGAATAGCTTCAAAGTGAGGATAAGTCTGTAGAATTCTCATAAGTTACTTTCTTCCAACTGAAGAATTGCCAGAAAATGAAAGAAAAGGGGGGGGGGGCGGCAGTGTTCCAAGATACGATTCCCCCTTCAATTACGTGTTGTAGTAAGTGTCCGAACGGACAGTTAATGCTAAAAATTTCCGATTCTGTCCTTATTAGGTTGGCTTCTGGTGGTTATCATTTGTGCAGGGTATGTTAGGATACCGTACTTGTTACCTACATGCAAAAACCTGATTTTTTTGATGATTTTTCGATTTTCTGATTTAGCAAATCACTGATATGTCTTTAATACAGATTTCCACATCTCAAACCCACTGACCCTCACCAAACCCTAAACCAATTTGGCCCCATTGTTAACACCTATGTCTCCACATGCATGGATTATTTGATTACCTGTGTTTTTCTAGTGGATTTTGTCACACAGAGCTGCCATTCACCAGCTAGCTTGCCATCAAAGCTGCTGAGGGCTATTCCAAAGGCTTGCACGGCACACATAGGGGAAGTTAAAGTCCATGGTGAAGACGTCTTCGGCAACACGCCGAAACTGCATGATTATGTATTCAGCTATAGAGAGTTAAAATGCAAGCCATTTTTATTGGGTATGATTCCCCCCACAAATTTTTACAGTAACTGATTGAACTCATGCATCCATTACATATGCGCATCTATAGTTAATGACTGTCAACTGTCATTTGGAATTAATATTTTGCTTTAAGGTGGTTTGTGAACGATGAAAATGAAGGAAGTAAACCGTCTTTTTCAAGACCATTCATAGTGACGCCGAAGGAGATTTTAGAGGCAGTGACTTAGCATTTGAACAACAATCCGATGTGGATATTATAATTCCCCCTAGGCCGGCCCTACTAGCATCATAGTGATGATATTCGCGCCGGTCACCGAGTGTCACTCAGCCAGTGCGAGTCATTGATCGTGTAACGGTCATGTGCACTGACGCCTGCTTGCGAAGCGGATACGTTGTGGCAAGCAACAAATGAGGTTTCCAGTAAATTTTTTAATTGTATTGGCCGCGTTGCAACTGATAGTGCTTGATTTTTTGCATCAATCAATGTCGTTGCTTCATGCTCGTACAATACAAAACAACAGCATTTCCACCAGTAACCAGCAGCTCAGACCCTGTGTGCATGCAGCTGGCTACACACTATCTACAGTCCCTGACAGTACTACTGGGTCAACACAGTGTGCTGAAAGAGTTTAGGTTTTTCTTTTACTAAATCTTAAGCCTTTAGTTTTTGTTATCAATGTTGTTGAAATAGTCATACCGTATACCCGATCAAAAAAAAAATCAAACTCAATTCATACTCAGGACTTCTTACAATTGCCTAGCATGTAATATATACAGATATCACCACAATCCAAAAAACCCCAGTTTAGTGATAGTGCTTTTATTTCATGGAAAAATGACACTTATAAAATTGACACTAAAATTGAAATTCCACACAAATTGACTCATTTTTTTTTGTTTTCATTTGGCCCTTTTTATTCAAATACAAATTTGTCCTTAGGGATAATATCATCTATTTGAGCAAATTATGCACTCAACAAAAACATCAACCATTTGGAGAAATTAGTATCCCGAGACAACATGCAGCAGCTCTTATAAAATCACCCAAAAATCACCCAATTTTTTAAAATGGCTCCCTCGTCCAAGGAAGGTTAATACAGACATGCCAACTTTGAAATACAGCTTTCAGTATTCCACAGACAAAAAATCAGTATTGACCCGAAAATTACATGAAAAGGTGAAAACCTTTAAAAGCTCATAACTTGAAACGAAGCTACCTATCCTCTGTCCAGCTCGAAGTATGAAGTAAAAGGACGCGGGCGTAACATTGAACCCGACGTTCATCGCGCGCGTAAGGTAAAGCAGAAGCGCACTGCAACTGAAAGGCGGCACTGGTGACGCTCGCGTCGCCACTTCATCCTTCGACGAGACCAAGTTATATACCTATGGACTCATCCTTAATGGAGCTCTTTCAAATACACTTTCCAGAAAAATGGACATAGCCCGCAGTACGACATCCTCCCACACCCCCCATTTGCTGGGACCTGTCAGTAGAAACTAAGTCCATCTGAATTTTTTTATATTACATTAAAGGGGAAAGAAATGTCTGAAGGATACCTAATGTTGACAACTGCATCAGAGTCGAGAGGCTCGTTGAATAGCAGGGGGGGCGAAGAATAACTCTCCTGAATTCTGCCATCTGACAGGCCCATTTAAGGAACTGTCCAGTATGAGTGACTATGAACACAAACCACCTGAGAATATTTGTTTAAGTACAAAACTTTAAAGGCTCATAACTTGAAACTAAACTACCTATGGCACATATGATCTGCACATGAATAGAGCTTCTTCAAAATACGCTTTCCAGAAAAATGGACAGAGCTCGCCGTCTGACAGCCCATTTCAGGAACTGTCAGTAGGAACTAATCCATATAGAAGTTATTTTTTTTAAGTATTAAAAAAAAAAAAAAAAAAAAAAAAACTTGAAAAATTCAAAACAAACCGCTATAACCTGCATTGTTTGTGTTATATCCCTTTGCAACATTGCAGTTAAGTAGTTACTAAAACCATCAGAAGACATTTAGCCATACAGCAGTTAAATGGTTAAATCAAAATATTTAGTGAGTTAACCATCGAAGTCTGAGAAAAACGATGTCGGAAACCAGTTTAACAGACTTTTACAAATGTAAAATCTTTCAAATCTAAGTTCTTTTATTCACTCTAAAATATATTGTCTCCAGCAGAAAACGGGATGTTTGGCATCTTGGTATTATTTTGGATTTAAAGGTCCATGGCCCGATCGCTAATAGCCTCGTCCCCAGAAGCCCAAGTTTTACCGGAAGTGTCAACATTTTGGTATCAGAAGAAAGCTGCTATTTTTCTCATTTCCCTGTGAATCTTAGAGTTAAAGGCTGTTTGGTTTGGGAAGGTTAGATCAAATATCTGCCTATTTGGTCGCCAATATTAATTTTACCAGTCTCAATGGGGCGTACAAAATCACGTTTTTAGCTCTCGCATCAAAACGGATTGAAAATCGGGCGCGAAACTTTACAGATGGGGTGTTTTGGGGTGAAGGCCAATCTCTCAAGATGAAAACTTCATATCCTTAAATCGGACCATCCCCCTTTAAACAAACAACACATTGTTTTCAGGAAGGAAGGGCATACGGTCAATTATCTTTTGCTCTCAATAAATCCTCACACCGATTATTGCTGTAAAGGCTCTCCTCGTTTTTCACATAACTCCATCCTTGCTTCTTAAAACAAACTATAAACCGGAAAAACTACTTCAACAGACTCACAAATGCCATAGGCCTATAAGAACTACAGCAACCGGCTCATTTCAGGGCCACCCGACTTTCCAAACTTCATAGGTTATAGCCTGCTAAAACATTCAACACTGGTGATATAATTCACTACCTTTTCTAATCATCATCCATTTTGCACTATACACTCAAAGAGAACTCTACAAAAACACGGACCTCTGTCAGCCGTTAAATTTTCACCTCAGAACCTTCACATCTAGCGTTTGGCCTATATTCTATAAAATCATACGTGGTTCTAATTATCTCTTCACACATCCTTTACATTCCTTAAAATAAGATAATTTTTTAAGGAAGCCTCTTTCTTGGGAGAATTTAATTGCATCTCTAGGTAATAGTTGAATACAGCTCACCCCCTATAAGCGTAGGAGTAAAAGCCTATAATTGATATGCACATGGCACAAATTATGGCTTTTCTTGACCTTGTCTCTCCATGCCTGGTACACTCATTTGCAGTACTATTAAACTTCTTAGAAGCAAAATAATGAATGGACGAATAAAAATTATGCCCCCGTCAAGTTGAAAGTAACAGAGTACTTTTGACCTAAAGCCAGACCACTATCATTATCTTGGACTACTTGGAAATTTTTCACCGAGGCTTGTGTTACTCTGCCATGGAAGTTAAGCACATAAGACTGAGTATCTGCAAGAGAAAATAAAAGCTGCTGTAATGTTTACAATTTGGCAGTTTGTGAATGGAGGACATTCGCTCCACTTATGGCAGCCCATAAAGGTCCATAACGTATTGCTGCACGCGTTGCGAGAAAGTAGCAACGCATTGCGAACATGCGGCAACAAGCGTTGCTCCATTTCAGCAACGCTTGCGGTGTCGCCAATCAAAATCATGAATTTCGGTGATGTATTTCAAAAAATAGACCCACCACGCGTTGCTAGATATTGAAGCAACGCGTTGCAACCTTCACAACGCGTTCTCGCTTCACAACGCGTTGCCAAGCTTCACACGCTTGCCTAAGTTACAGCCCATAAGGGTCCATAAAGTTAATTGCCGCAACGCTTGTGAGAAAGTCACAACGCTTTGCGACATTTCAGTCAACGCTTTGCGACATTTCGGCAACGCGTTGCGTCATTTAAGCAACGCTGTTGCGTGTTGGGGGGCCATCAAATCAGAATTTCTGTGACGTATTTCAAAAAATATAATCTCACAACAGCGTTGCCACCTTCCACACGCTTGCGGCAATACGTTATGACCCTATTGCATCCACAACGCGTTGTGAAGATTACAACGCGGTGTGAGGCTCGCAAAGCGTTGTGAAGGCTTGCACAGCGTTTGTGAAGGCCATAAGGGTCGTAACGTATTGGCGCAACGCGTATGGTGGATCATTTTTTGAAATACGTCACAGAAAATCATGATTTGGATTGGCCGAGGCTGCAACGCGTTGCCGAAATGTCGCATACGCGTTGCTGGTAAAATGGTCGGCCACTCGTTGTGACTTCTCACAACGCGTTGCGGCAATACTTATGACCCGTATGGCTTGTGGATCTTCGCAATTCGTTGTGAAGCTTGCAACGCGTTGTGAAGCTTGCAACGCGTTGTGAAGCTCGCACTCGTTGTGAAGTTTGGCAACTCGTTCTAAGTATCTAGCAACGCGTTGTGGGTCTATTTTTTGAAAATAACGTCACAGAAATTCATGATTTTGATGTGGCGACCCGCAACGCGTTGCTGAAATGTCGCAACTGCGTTGCCGAATTGTCGCAACGCTTTGCGGCAATACGCTATGACCATTATGGCTTGTGCTCATACACACTGACACTGGTATTCTGAAGGTTGTCTACAATTTGACTAGGTTTAAAGGTGCAACACGAGATTCCACATATCAGGGTTTTTTTGTCGCCTACAAAATCAAAGTACTGATTTTTGCCCGTGTGTAAAGCTTTCTATCAAACATATCCCCATCTGAAAGGATTAAGCTGAGAACTGTTTCCTTTGGTACAAAAATTGTGAACTTTCTAATTTCGTATAGGAGAAAACGAAATTCAGGCTATGTATTATATTGAAATATAAGCAAAACAAAATCACTTTTCTCTCTTTTAAGACTGAAACAACATGGAAAATACCAAGTCAGAAAAGAAATTATGAGTGTATATATTTCTAATCTATATAATACTATAATGACACAATATTTGGATGCATCAATATCTCTGTTGCACCTTTAAACCAGGGTAGTCCTGCAGTGAACCTTTTTTCTTACCCAACAACTACTCTTAAATGGTGCTTGAATGGGTGAGAAAAATTCGGCCGGTCCAGGAATTTTCTCACCTATTAAAACATAACTTTAAAATTTTGAAAACATGTCCACTCATGTAGGACTACCATGGCTTTTACACTAGGTCTAAGTTTCCTTTCAGAAATACCAGCCGAAAGTTTCCATTATTAAATAATCATGAGAGGAGGCCCTGCATTAGGACATTGCCACATCTGTGCTAACTTGAATATGAAATCCCGTGTATTGATAAATATTCTAATGCTTGACGGTGAATTTTCATCATTCTAGTGCCTTCTCTTGTTTAGGGTCATAGAATCCTAAAAAAATACTTTCCTAATTTTCTTGTTGATTCTGATCTTGGGTTTTGGTGCTATACATTGATGGGAAATCACACTAGTAGAGTGGAAATGGCCAACCAAAACGGTGTCGGATACCCTACCGGAGGTATTACTCATCACAACATAATTACTGTAAAGTCTTGTATGACTGAATTGAAAATGATGGTTGTTGTGAAATTTGTAAACTGTGTGGAGTCAACCCAGGGGTCATTTAGAGTCATCCGAGGTCACATGAGGTCAAATTTATGGAAAAGAAAAAAAAAAAACATATAGTCACATTTGACCGATGACTAAAATCGTTAATTTGTCATTTTGGGGTTATTCATGTGAAAGAGAATAAATTTTTCTATCATGTGAAACCAATTTTTGAGGAAATAATGCAAAATCGATTTCAAATTTTGGGCAAAAAAAAAAAAAACGGCATTTTTGGTCATTTTTTTGCTCATTTTTGGGCAAAATTTGAATTTTGAAGATAGTTTTTACTCATCATGGATTAATTTGCTGCTTTGGCGAGTAAACTTGGTATTTTCCCAACACAAATGCCCCATATCTGTCCAGATATCATAAAAATTTGTAGGAAACACAAGCACATCTTAATTATTCTGTGGCAAGGTTCATGACTTTAAATCCAAGAAAATTGTTTTTTTTTAGGTCAGGGTAGATTAGGAGGCTTACCATGTACATATATGCATTAATTCTTGTCAAATAGGTGTCATATTAGAGAGAATACATTTTTCTATATTGTGCATTCAATTCCAATGGGGATTTATGCCAAAAAGTTTTCCAATTTTGGGCAAAAAAGGGCATTTTTTGTCATTTTTTGTCATTTTTGGCCAAAATTGAATTTTGAAAATTATGTTTATACTCATCTTGATTAAATTGCTCTTTGGGAAGTTAACTGGTATTTTCCCCAATAACTGCCCCCATATACTGTCCATTGTATAATAAAAAATGCATTAGGAATACACAAACACATTTTTAAGTTATTCTGTTGTCAAAGGTCAATTGACCTTTAAATCCAAGTAAACCAGAGTACTTTTTGACATAAGGCCATACTCACGACTCATTATCGTGGACTACTTGGAAATTTTCACCGAGGGCTTGTGTTACTGCGGCCATGGAAGTTGAAGTCACATAAGACTGAGGAATCTTCAATAGCAAAGTGAAAAGCTGCTTTAAGGTTACAATTTTGCATCTTTGAAGAGGACATTCTCTCCACACTATGGCAATCCATACAAGTCCCTAACGTATTGCGCAACGCGTTGCGAGAAAGTAGCAACGCCTTGCGACATTCCGGCAACAGCTTGCGACATTTAACATACGCGTTGCGGTGTCGGCCAATCAAAATCATGAATTTGCGTGATGTGATTTCAAAAAATGACGCCCCACAAACGCGTTGCTAATACTCGTAGCAAACGCGTTGCAAACCTTCACAACGCGTTGGCGAGCTTCACACGCTTGCAAGTCGTCACAACGCTTTGCCTAAGGTTAACAAGCCCATAGGTCATCAAAGTATTGCCGCAACGCGTTGTGATACAAGGTCACAACGCGTTGCTACATTTCAGCAACGCGTTGCGACATTTCGGCAACGCGTTGCTTCTTTAACACGCGTTGCGGTGTTGGCCATAAAAATCATGAATTTTCTGTGACGTAATTCAAAAATATAAATCTCACACGCGTTGCAAACCACTTCACAACGCGTTGCAAACCTTCCCAAAGCGCAGTGTCGGCGAATACTTATGACCCTTATTCGCATCAACAACTGGCTTTGGTGGAGATTACAGACGCGTTTGAGCTCGCAACGCGTTGTGAAGCCGTGCAACACTTTGTGAAGCCATAAGGGTCTGTACACGGAATTGCGCAACGCGTTGTGGATCTATTTTTTGAAATACGTCACAGAAAATCATGATTTTTGATTTGCCGAGGCCGCAACGCGTTGCCGAAATGGTCGCAACGTCGTTGCTGAAATGTCGCAACGCGTTGGTGACTTTCTCAACATACGCGTTGCGGCAATACGTTTGACCCTTATGGCTTGTTAACCTCAAAAAAACGCCGTCGTGTAAGCTGCAACGCTTGCTGAAGCTTGCAACAAAGGCGTTGTTGAAGCTCGCAACGCGTTTTGAAGGTTTTCAACGCTTGCTAAAGTATCTAGTCAACGCGTTGTGGGGCATTTTTGAAATCGTCACTGAAATTCCATGAGTTTTGATTGGCGACACAGTCAACGCGTTTCTGAAATGTCGCACGCGTTGCCGAATGTCCCAACCGTTGCAGCAATACGTTTGGCCTTTATGGCTTTGCCATACCACGGACCTGGTATTCTGAAGGAGGTTTTCCTAATTAGACGCTATGTTTAAAAGTGCAAATAAGAGATTTCACATATCACGTGTCCCTAAAAAATCAAAAGTACTGATGTTTTGCCCTGATGTAAAAGGTTTCCATCAATAATATAATCCCCATCTGAAAGGATTAAAGCGGAGAACTGTTTCCTTTGGTACAAAATTGTGAAAATTTCTAATTTCTATAGGAGCAAATACGAAATTCCGGCTATGTATTATATTGAAATATAAGCAAAACAAATCACTTTCTCTCTTTTTAGACTGAAAAAATGAAATACAAGGTAGAAATCTATTGAGTGTCTAATCTATATTCAATTCTATCAATGACCAAATATTTGGATCCTCAAAAGCTCTTTGTTGCACCTTTAACCAGGGGTATCCTGCATGAACCTTTTTCTTACCAACTCACTCTAAAAATGTGCTGTCATGGGTGAGAAAATCGGATTCGGCCGTTCCAGGAATTGTCTCACCTATTATACCTTACTTTAACAATATTTTGAAAAAGGTCCCATCATTTAGGACCTAACCATGGTTTTTTAACGCAGGTCTAAAGTTTCCTTTTCAGATACCAGCCTGAAAGTTTCCATCTTCAATATTCATGAGAGGAAGGCCCTGCATTATGACATTTGCCCCATCTGTGATAATCTTGATATACATCCCTTGTCTTGATAAAATATTCTAAATGGCTTTAATTGCAGTTCATCATTCTAAGTGCTCTCTCTTGTTGGGTTCACTAGATATCCTTAAAAAAATCCTTTTCCCTAATTTTTCTGTTGATTCTGATCTTGGGTTTTGTGATATACATGGATGTGCATCAACACATTCTATGCCCCACTGTGTTGTAATTTCCAGTGGCGTAAAAATTGGGAAAGGGACAAAAACTTTGGAGGAAAAAGGGAGGAAGGAAAGAAAAAGAGAAAGGGAAAGAGAAGGGGAAAAAGCAGAGGGAAAGAGGAAAGAAGAGAAAAAATCAAGAGGAACTGGACTACCCGCCGAGCGCAGCGAGCCGGAAAAATTGGCCCAAAGGAAATATTCGGAAAACTCTTGTAGCCTTGCCTCCCCCCGAGGCTCAGGCTTGGTTACGCCCTGGAATTTCCGGTCTTTCTTCTCTACAGACAGACAATAAAATTTGTAATAACTTTCCAGAGGCAACCGACTCGCATTTAAAATTATGTATTCAAACAATGCTTAGGTTAACAATTCAGATGATAAAAAAACCGCAAATTCCATTTTCAGGTAAAATGGAAAGATTTAGGCTGTTTGTATCATAAAATGCCGCCCCTTAAAGTGTTTCTCCGGAATAATCACTGTTAAATACACATATCCACACAATAACTCAAGATCTGGTTCTCTGCTGAAATATTGGATGAACCCGAGGGAGCCTGATAATTGAACTATGTTGCTCACATGACCCTCGCCACAGTAATAAAGGTCATTTGGGTTTTTCTATTTATTTGTTGTTTTGTTTAGGTTTTTTTAAAAATTTTTTCTTTCTTTATGTGTAAGTTTTCATTTGGTTTTCAGACAGTAGTGGATTTGGGTGTTGCTCTTTATTGTGCTGACTAACACGTTTGCCAGAACATCCCATTGCCTGTATTGATGACCGACCTGATGACGGACACCATAGTGTTTTGCTCACTTCATTATTTACCCGATTAGCATTTTTCATTCATTTTTAAATAGATTCTGCTATTGTCAGTTAAACAGAACACCAAATAAAACATTCCTTACATAAAAATTTTGTTGGTGTCATAAAATATTCTATGATAGTTGAAGAAAAATTTGAAAATTCAATTCTTAATTTTAAGGATCCTACTGATAATGGTTCAAAGGCTTCTTCTGGAGGAAAGAAGGAAACCCCATGTGGATGGTGCCTGGCTGTACAAAATGTAACAAAATTTAGAGATAACCGATATTTGTATCAGACACCTGATCGGGGGCCGATTTTGTAAAATCGGCAAAGATGATCGGCAAAAATATGTCGAGCTTGCCTATCCTCACCGATAATATTGAATGAAATGAAAGGGACCATTATAATGCGGGAATTTTAGCCCAGTTTTTTAAAGTTTTGAAAACCACGATTACTCAAACGAATTTTAATATGTTTAATTAGCTATCATCTTCAACAATTATGAACTCTTAGCCTCATGAAAAACTCTAGGCTAATGAGCTACTTACGTATAGTACTATCACGATCTCAACTTCAACAATGCTGTTCCAAATTCAACTATACTGCAACTGTTATGGTCCTGTCTAAGGTACAACGCATGACAGCGCATGACTTCTGCTCTCCAACGGAAACTCGTTGTAAGGAACTGAGAAATTACTGCTTCTTTATGTTTATCTTTTTTATATAATCTTTTGTGCTTCAAGTGCCAAAGCCTTCAATGATCATAAAAATCCTTAGAAGCACAGTCCAGAAATACGGCCGAATTATTCCCGTTTCCAACCTTTCCGTTTACGTATTTTTTTAGGTCGTTTCACTGCAGTGGCCTGTATCTTTTGTACAGCACACAGTGTCAATATAAATACGTAGAAGAGACTATTTGTTTTTGTCAAAAATGTGCGGGCTGCAATGAATTCTCAGTACCAATTTGCATAGAACAAACATTTAATAATCTATCTGTCTGTCACCTACCTGTAAGCTTTACCAAGCTCACTTGGTGCTACTCATCTCATTCCATTCTCCTCATTGATTGTAAGTGCTTGAAAAGCAAAAAAAGGGGATCAGCAAAAGTTTGTTTGATCTTATACGTCGGCGTAGCGGAAGTATTTTCCCACAGTGTCGTTTCGTACACAGACTAGCAAAAAATATTAAATTCATTGATACGCGTGAGAGACTACGTTAACAGGCCATATATCAGATAAAGGGTGTAATGAACCTACATCTAAAAATCATAGGTTCTTTTATGGATGTTTTTGCATAGAAGAGGGTCGACTTTTGATTACAATACGTAAGAACATCCCTCAACTAAGTGTAAACCTATGGAACCCATGTCACTGAGAAAATTTAACATTTCTTAATCGGTATTTTTAGCTCTGTGGGCTTCTGACGATCATCCGAACCACCTTTCCCACAATGCGAGTATGCTAGCGTCATTAAGGCTGAGTCTATGCAGCTCATACTTCCTGAACCGCCTTAGTTTTTTGATACCCGAGCCAACACCGTGAGCCGCGGCGTTGTGGACCTGGGGTTAAGAATGAATATCAATTGCTTAGAACCTAAATCACGCTAATCCCACAAAGGCCATGTGGCACTAGCTACTCATCTATCCCTGGCTCCTCATTATTTTATTAATATAGATAATTTGTATCATCATCAGCATTCAGAATTTTTCTTTTTCTCAGCCCCTTGCGAGGAGGGCGCGAGGTACAGGCGTGCAGCTCATTCAATCGCTATGCTCTGCAGCTGTCCTTGTTTGACTCTAAACACTGTTTTCCCGGGGAATCCCATTTACGTCATTGAGATTGGATTGCGGGGGGGGGGGGGGGGGGGGGGGGGGGGGGGGGTGAAAAAAAATAAGGGGGGGGGGGGGGGGGTATACTTTTCCCGTGACAAAAATATTGTTAAAAGAAATTACTGGGAAAATCATAAAAAAAAATAATACCATGAATGAAGAAATGGGAATACAATTGATTTATAATTGTTCTTTAGCAAACAGAATTTTATAATAATTTATTTCGCTCATTTTATTACCGCAATTGTAAACTGCATACTATAATGAGCCTACACGCCATGTCCTTCACCTGGCAGCATAATTAGCATATTGTAAACGGCCTGACCTGGGGATGATGGCACGTGAGTCCGTCTTCGACTACCCTGTACTAATTGTAAACAAAAACAAACAGTTTTGGATACCAATTTCTTGATAATAAATAAAAAGAATAAAATTAATAATAAATAAATCTTCAATTTAAAATGAGCATGATGGTCACGGATATTCTGATGAACGCAGGACGGAATTGTTTTGCCGGGCAATTTACATGGCCGCTTATTATGTCGTACTTTATAATTTTTACACACATTCTGGTAGTAAAAGATAACCTTTTCCCTTCTAAATACCTCAACGGAACGTGTAACCATGTGGACCACAGCAGATTATTACTATATCATCGTCGCCAATTCTATAAGTTTAAAAAGTTGAACCACCATTGCAAACTCCTACTAATACTCACTAGGGTGGGTCGATCTTTAACATATAGGACAAAAACCATCGGATCGTGTATCGGTGTATCGCCGTACGACAAAAAAAGTATCGGGCCTCGGATCGGCAGAGGAACCCTGGATCGGTTATCTCATCAAACAAATGAAAGCAATGAAATTGTCCTTTACCTTAAATTTTAGAAGATCCAATAGTAATCTCGATCTGAATAGATCAAGCATTGTAAGAACCATTAACAAATCCCTTTGTAAAAAGAAAAAAGTTCAATACAAAGTAAGTTACAAAAGAAACTTGAAAAGTACTCGATCCGAAGGAAATTCTGGTACACGGTAGAAAGACCAACAGATCTCTAAATAGTGTGTTGACTCACGCACCATAAATATGGATGTTTGGTATCAACATTTTAAGTAGTTTTTATCCAAACTGATATGACAAGTGGAAGAACTCCGAAGGATAAGGACACCTCAGGGTTTCAAGATTGATTGAGTGGGATCGCGGGATATTAATGATGTACTGATTTAACCTAAATTCCTATAAGTATGGATGAAATCACATATGCTATTAAATCAATGAGTTCAGTCCAAAATCCTCATTTCCGTGACTCAATCTTTGGCAAGTAAGGTTTGACGATTGGATTGACTTCAAAGGACATTTAGAAGCGTTTTTACCCACAGGTCCCTCTGGAAATGGTCGGCAATTTCCACAGGAGGGGGGTAAAGTTTCTACAATGGGTAAATTTAAATAAGGGTCCAAATAACGTTTTTAGTATAGCTCAAATTTTTCATGTGGTAACAAGGATGTCAAAAAAGTTTCTGTCCCTGACCTGTCTGTAAATGCATCGTATGGACATTTACAGCAAAATAGTCTAAAGTCCAATGTTTAAATGTTTATTCAGCAAAGTCAAGGTCCTTATACTGGTTTGATTGAGTGTAAAAGTATCTTAAAAATGATAAATACATGAATTAAATTATTATGGTCTAACCACACTTGTAGCATCTGTGAATTTTGTCCCCATTGAAGTGTGAGGGGTGGAATATGCCCCCTCCCCTGTAAACCACAAATATGCCCAAGAGGTCAAATATACCAACATACTTTACACATTAATGTAAAATTGTATAAATTTTTAAAGATACCTTTTAACTTAATCAAACCAGTATAAGACCTTGACCTTTGCTTAATAAACATTGTGACCTTTATCCTATTTTGCTGTATATCTCCATAACGATGCATTTTACAGACAGGTCACCATATATTTTTTAACTTCCTTGTTACACACACAACCCAACAAATTTGAGCTAGACACCGTTCTTTGGACCATTATTTAAAATTTAAACCCCTGTGAAACTTTACCCCCCTCCTGTGGAAATTGCCGACATTTTTCCAAGGGACATGTGGGCTAAAAACCGTCTAACATAATGTCCTTTAAGTCAATCAATCATCAACATTAACTTGCCAAGATATCACTGAAATTGAGGATTTTTTGACATTAACTTAAAAAGGCTCTGCTGCTTAGACGGTTTATCTATTGAATTTTTAAACACTTCCGAATGTTCTCAATCTTATCCATATCGCTATTTAATCATTTATTTGATAATGGTATATTCCCATCAAATTGGAGCAAAAGAATAATTGTCCCTATCCATAAGAAAGGTTCGGTTGAAAATCCTGGTAATTACGGCCTATTAACCCTTTTGGATGCGTTTGGAAAATTTTCACTTCAATTTTGAATACAAGACTTACAAAATGGTGTGATCAAAGATACAACCCTGAAAACCAGCAGCTTCCGTAAAGGGTAGTCGCCCGTTCACAATATTTTTACATTGCCTAGTGTGCTACAAAGAACTCCTTAGACCGAGAGGAAACTGTTACTGCCTTTTTGTAGATTTCAAACAAGCTGGTTGACAGGGTTTCGAGAGATAACTTATGATAAATTAATTTCTGTTGGAATGCCGGGGAACAAAAAAAGAAGGAAAATTTTGTCAATTTAAATAAAACGGTGAAGCTTGCGTTCCGTGAAGGAATGTTATTTCCGACTCTTTATCTTGTGTAAACGGACTTAAACAAGGTTGCTTACTTATTCCCCCTCGAATTTTCCTTATTTATATCGGATCTAATTCCTGATTGCAATGGTGTTCATGGCTTCCATTACTCCCAGACTACCACCGAGATTAATGCTTTTATATATTATGTCTGATGACATTGCATACTGTCCTGACACAATTGGTGGCCTCAAAAACTATTTAATCTCTTCCAAATTTCGGTGGAAAAGGGAACAAATGGAAGGTAATCTTAGTAATAAGACAAAAATTATATTTTTCGTAAAGGAGGCCGCAAACTAAGCGATGAAGCTTTGGTTATGAAAGTACTACTTGATGTGGTTTGCATCTGACAAATAGCCTAGTGTTCAAATGTCAACTGTAACGCATGGGGGAAGATCCACGAGATCCTTGGCTGACCGGCTTCAAGGCTTTAAACGTGCTTAGGAAAACTATGAACGCTGTTTGGTGATATGTCTTATATTCTATTTAAATTTTTGATGCAACTATTTTACCTATATTAACCTATGGTTCTGAAATCTGGGGTTATAAACAGTATGACTGTATAGAAAAGGTTCATCATAAGCATGTAAACAGTTCTTATAAGTCTCCCAAAATACTGCAAATTGTGCGGCCATTGGCGAATGTGGCAGAACCCCAATTTATGTAACCTGTATGACTCGTTGTATAAAATTTTGGTTTCAGCTTTTACATATGGGAAATGATAGGTTCCCCAAAAAGGGTTATATTATGTTGTTAGTTTGGATGAAAGAGGATCAACAACCTGGGTCACGCACGTTAAAAAGATTCTCCTAACATATGGCTTTGGCCATGCGTGAGTATAATAGGGTGTTGAAAATGAAGTTCTTTTTTGGAATTTAAACAGAGACTCATAGATGTATGTAAACAAAATTGGCACTCCGATGTTTTGTCTGCTGATAAATTAAGAAAATATGCAATTTTAAGAGTTATTGGCCCCTGAAAAATATTGTATGTTATAAGAAACTCATCTCATAGGCGTTTCCTAGCCAAGTTAAGATGTTCAGTCAATTCTCAAGTTTGAAATGGCAGAAGACAGAGGTTGAATGTGGAGGACCGGCTTTGTGACCTGTGTAGAGATGGGGAATATTGAAGACGAATAACATTTTTGTCGTGGTTTGTGATTTTCGTATGAATTCGCCAAAAAAAAAAAAAAAAATATTTACCAGGGAAATACAAGATCCGCCAGTCCTCCAAAGTTTATTTATCTGATGAGTTCCGATAAAACAACTGATATAAGTGGTCTATCGTTGTTTGTTTTTCATGCAATGGAAATCGTGAACAATTGAATTTCTGTAATTATTTCACTGTATAATTATTGCATATGTATTCCTCATATTTTGTCATATAATTGTAATAAATGCAAAGGGCAAGGGCCTTATATGTATCAATAAATATGAACTGCTGGGTTCAGTTCACCCCCCCCCCCCCCAAGGGTGCCGCTGGGCAATTGTACCATCGTGTATTGCAATGCGAACACTAACATGCAAGAGTGGCCTTCTCCCAGCCATGTGCCGTAATGAACAATTGCAACCTGCTTTTGAGATGGGGTATAGAACAATGAACACCATTTAGCAAGTAAACAAAAAGAATTTGACATTGAAATGAATTTAAGTTGGTTTTCTCCTGAATTTAAAGATGTAACAATTGTTGGTTTTTTAATTGTACAAAACTGCTGATTTTCACATGCCAAAAGAGATCAAAAACATGCATTTTTTTAAAAAAAAAGTTCCATTTTATGGTGAAATTTGGTTGCTTCTTTACTAAAGAACCCAATTTTCTGTGTTCACTTTTGGTAAATGTCAGATTTTTTGAGGAGCCATATTGCTCCGCAAATCAAAACCGTCAAGGTTCTCATTTTCAATACGAATCAAAAACAAAAGCAGAGTTTCTCATACACAGTCAAAATAAGTATTTGTGAAGGAATTCACTAATGGATGCTATTGCTGAATCATAAAACACAATAGGCAATGCAAGAGTTTCAAACAGTCAGCTAAAAAAAAAAGGCCAATTAACGGCCTACATCTGATTGCCATACAATGCCATTAGGAATATCTCAGAACATGCCTACACTGCTCAAAACATTGGCTTCCATTACCAAGCCACTGACTTGGTACCTCAAGGATGATAAAGGCACTCCTACATCATAATGCTGAGAAGTGGCCAGAATGTTTCTGCAAAAGCCACTATATTTGAATTCATGGGTTTGCTTTCCTTCAAGAAATGTGTATTTTGTGTAGTTAAAACCCATAATATTTAGGAAGTCTTTTGTACTAAATGTACCGCTGTCTCCCTTAATTGTGTGGTCATAGGAGATAGTAGCTTTGCACTGATATTGTTGATAGAGTATGTTAGGCCAGAAAAATAAATTGTGATTGCCCTTTCACCTCAAAAAAAATTGGGTAGTAGTCATGGATTTAAAAATTTTTTTTAAGGAACAAGATAGTTTAGTTAAGATATGCAGGGCTGGTTTGTACATGTATAGGTCCTATGTCTGTATTCTGTAGCTTAAATCGTGATGGCACCAATTGTTTCATTCTCTGCAAATTGTGCATGGGCTAATATGACAAATTTCAGTTATGACATGCCAGAACAAACAATGCGAACTCTATTTACGCGATGCGTAAAATAGTCCCCGCCGAATGCGCGATCACTAACTGTGATTAATTGCAACTACAACACTCCACCCCCTCCAACACCCCGCAACACTCCACCCCTCCCCAACAACCCGGGAAAAACCCCACCCTCCCCAAACCCTACCCCCACCACCCCCCTTCCCCACCACTCCGACCTGCCATTCCCCTCCCCAACACCCCGAAACTCCCCATCCCTGGCCTAACACCCGCAAAACACCCAACAACCCGCAACACTCCCACACCCCAACACCCCCGCAACACTCACACCACCCAACAACCGCCAACCATCGCCCACCCCCTCCCCAACACCATGCAACACCCAACCCCGCCCCAACATCCGCAAACACAACACACCCTCCCCAACACCCTGCAACACCCCACCCTCCCCAAAATCCTGGCAACACTCAACCCCTCCCCAACACACCTCAACACTCCACCCCCCCCCTCCCCAACACCCCATTGCCCTCCCCACACCCCACCCCCTTTCCTATGACATAGTAGTCTCATGTAGCAAGGAATTTTGCCTATCCGAATTACCGTTTCAGAGATACAGCAATTACGCATAATTTAATTAGCTCATTTGATACTAAGTCACGATATCACATAATTTCAAATTGCAAAAAAGATGTGGCACATGATAGGCTTTCATGCGCTCAGGAATTTTGCGTATACGAGTTACCGTTTCAAAAAATATAGCAATTACGCTGATTTTTGGATATTAATTAGCTCATTTGCATACTCAATTTGCCCGAAATATGCCCAAAATCTAATCAGTTGAGAACTCGTCAGCCCGGTTCCTTCCAGCAAGTTACATCATTATACGCCTTACGGAACTCCAGAGAACTGTACGCAGGCCTTGCAGGAAAATTTGTAAAGTTGCAAATTATAACTTAATTGCAATCTTTCACGGCACAATCAGGTCGAGAAACTCATCAAACCCGCTTTTTCCACCAAGTTACATCATTGTCGCCCTTACGGAACTCCAGATAAATCGTATACAACATGGGTTAAAATTTTATCGCGGACGACGAACGGAAGGACAGACGAACGACGGAAGACGGACGCTGCTCATTCATAGTCCCCGTTCCGAAACTCGTTCGGCGGGACAAAAAAGACCATTAAATATCTGCCAAAATGTCTGAAATCAGTCCCGTGACAGCAGTATAAGAAACAGCGTACACAGACCATGTTGTTGTTGGAAAACTCTACCAACTAGTTCATACCCCCAAATACAAACCTTTCCTTCAATTCTCTATTGTAACATAACAGATTCGATTTATATAATTATTTTTGTAAATCAAAATTTGATTTTAACTTTTTTTTGATGTACAATGTCTTTTTGTCAAATTTTTACCTGTTTTTTTCCCATGTATGTGCACGAAAACGTCCATTAAAACTGTTTGGCTATTTATAGAGCAATTGGGCGATCGCCCAGTTGAGTGACGACAATGAATCAGCGATTTCCCCATAAAAATCATACACACCTTTTGAGGTTAAAACTTCAAATTTAAGTAACATATTATATCATCATTTAATCCGTCAGTAAGATTTGTAAAAATCCACGTTCAAAGTGATAAATCGTAATCAAAAGCTACTGGATAGTTTCCAACACTATTTTGGATGTACATCGCCATATTTGTTCTTCGGCATGTGCCGCCAAGCCATTTCGGCCTTACTGTGCATCTGCAAAAGCCACCGATTCCATTTCAGATTAATACGCACAGCGATGTCAAATCTTCTGGTCAGTTTTTAGGAAAAGTACTTTTTTAAAACCCTTGTATCTAAGATGAGGCTATAATTGCGACACAATTGTATGCAAATCTACTAATACTTCATTTTGGACTATATTCAAGATGGCAAATGGGGAATTTCCCTGAAGCTGATTTCTGCTGTGATGTGGTATCTCAAAGTGTGATTTTCTTTCAAAAAAATCCCAACTGTTAAACTGATCATGTAACAAAAAAGCCCTGATAGATTTATTTTTACCTGCTGAGATTTTAAAGTAAATTGGCAAAATAAATTTTTGTGAGGAATCATTTGCCTTTGATGTGATCTCACTGAATTATCTAAGATAGCAAACCTCGCCGTATGGCGATACGACCACTGAAATGAGGCGATATCGTTTGATTGAGGCTTTGTACCTGACTGGACTGTGAGACGTTTCAGACACAAACTCTATGATTGGGCTGCATTGAGAGGGGTCTATGTCAAGTTTTCATCGTATTAAAAAAACATTTTAGAACACAGCAGTTATCGAACCACAAGGTCCCCCAGCCCAGTTCAGTAGCTAAAGGAAAACAAGAAGTAACAATTTTCAGATTTCAGGGAAGTTGTGATGGAAAAGTGGTTCTTGAAACCCCTGAGGCTCTTCCATTAACATGACTTAAAATTTTCGTTACTGAATGTGACCACACGCACCAAGTTTCATCCTCCTAACACATGATAGTGATGTGACTTGAAGGACCCCCAAATGGACTCAAAATTTTCTGGCCTGAATGTTGACCACATTCACTAGGTTCCATGACCATACATCCATGTGCAAAGATTTGACTGAAAGGACACAAAATTCTTGTAAATTATGCAAATTATATACTTAATTAGCATATTTCACGGCCACAATCGAATCAGGTCGAGAACTCATCAACCCGCTTCTTTCCACCAAGTTACATCATTGTCGCCCTTACGGAACTCCAGATAAATCGTATACAACATGGGTTAACATTTTTATCACGGACGGACGAACGGACGGACAGACGAACGGACGGACGAACGGACGCTGCTCATTTCATAGTCCCCGTTCCGAACTCGTTCGGCGGGGACAAAAAAGACCCTTAAATATCTGCAAAATGTCATAGAATAAGTTCCCTTGACAGCAGTATACGAAACAGCGTACACACGAACATGTTGTTGTTTTGAAACTCTACCAACCAGTTCATACCCCCAAATACCAAACCTTTCCTTCATTTTCTCTATTTGTAACATAAACAAGATTCTATTTATATAATTATTTTTGTAAAATCAAATTTGATTTTAACTTTTTTTTGATGTAATATGTATATTTTGTCAAATTTTTACCTGTTTTTTTTTCCACTGATATGTGCACGAACCGTCCATTGAAACCGTTTGGCTATTTATAGAGCAATTGGGCGATCGCCCAGTTGAGTGACTACGATGAATTCAGCGATATTCCCCATAAAAATCATACACACCATTTTGGTTAAAACTTCAAATTACAGTACATATTATATCATCTTTTAATCCGTCAGTAATGATTTTGTAAAAATCCAAGTTCAAAGTGCATAAATCGTACTCAAAAGCTACTGGATTATTTTCCAACACTATTTTGGATGTACATCGCCATATTTGTTCTTACTGCATGTGCGCAAAGCCATTTCGGCCTTACTGTGCATGTGCAAAAGCCACCGCTTCACATTTCAGATTAATACGCACCGCAATGTCAAATTCTTCTGTCAGTTTTTATGGAAAAGTTACTTTTTTAAAACCCTTGTATCCTAAAGATGAGGCTATAATTGGACACAAATTGTATGCAAATCTACTCATCACTCATTTCTGGACTATATTTCAAGATGGCAAATGGGGAATTTCCCTGAAGCTGATTTCTGGTGATGGTGTGTATCTCAAAGTGTGATTTTCTTTTCAAAAAAATCCCAACTTTTAACTGATCATGTAACAAAAAAGCCCTGATAGATTTATTTTTACCTGCTGAGATTTTAAAGTAAATTGGCAAAATAAATTTTTGTGAGGAATCATTTGCCTTTGATGTGATCTCACTGAATTTATCTGAAGATAGCAAACCTCGCCGTATTTGGCGATATCGCCACTGAAATGAGGCGATATCGTTTGATTGAGTGCTTGTACCTGACTGGACTGTGAGACGTATTCAGACACAAACTCTATGATTCGGGCTGCAGAGAGGGGTATATGTCAAGTTTTCATCGTTATTAAAACAACATTTTAGAACAAGGCAGTTCTCGAACCACAAAGGTCCCCCCGCCCAGTTCAGTAGCTAAAGAACAAGAAGTAACAATTTTCAGATTTCAGGGAAGATTGTGATGGAAAAAGTGGTTCTTGAACCACTGAGGCTCTTCCATTAACATGACCTTTAAAATTTTCGGTACTGAACTGTTGACCACACGCACCAAGTTTCATCCTCCTACCACATGATTAGTGATTTGACCTTGAATGACCCCCACATGACCTTCAAAAATTTTGGCATTGAATGTTGACCACATTCACTAGGTTTCATGACCATACAACCATGTGCAAAGATTTGACCTTGAAAGGACCACCAACATTTTTGGCACTGAATGTTGACCACACCCACCAAGTTTCATCCTCCTACCACATGTTTAGTGATTTGACCTTGGATGACCCCTCATGACCTTGAAATGACCTTCCAAAGTTTCAACACTGAATGTTGACCACACCACTAAGTTTCACCATCCTACCAGATGTTAGTGATTTGACCTTGAATGACCCCCCGCCCCGCATGACATTTAAATGACCTTCAAAAATTTTGACACTGAATGTTGACCACACCCACCAATTTTCATCCTCCTACCACATGTTAAGTGATTTGACCTTGAATGACCCTGCATGACCTTCAAATGACCTTCAAAAATTTCGACACTGAATGTTGACCACACCCACCAAGTTTCATCCTCCTACCACATATTTAGTGATTTGACCTTGGATGACCCCTCATGACCTTGAAATGACCTTCAAAATTTTTGGTACTTAATGTTGACCACACCCACCAAGTTTCATCATCCTCCTACCACATGTTTAGTGATTTGACCTTGGATGACCCCTCATGACCTTGAAATGACCTTCAAAAATTTTGACACTGAATGTTGACCACACCCACCAATTTTCACCATCCTACCACATGTTAAGTGATTTGACCTTGAATGACCCCGCATGACATTTAAATGACCTTCAAAAAATTTGGCACTGAATGTTGACCACACCCACTAAAGGTCCGTTCATACTACACTGCAACGTGCGTTGCGGTAAGTTGCAGTGCTCGAATTCGGTCTCCGTCCAGTATACTGCATTGGCGGAACTGCAACCGAGTTAAATTTATTTTTACCTGCAGCTGCAGCAGGTTACGTTGAGTTGCTGCAGCAAATGATCGATATATCGGCACTGCACTGCGCAGTGCAGCGTAGTATGAACGAACCTTAAGTTTCACCATCCTACCAAATGTTTAGTGATTGACCTTGAATGACCCCCTCATGACCTTGACATGACCTTCAAAATTTTTGGTACTTAATGTTGACCACACCCACCAATTTTCATCCTCCTACCACATGTTTAGTGATTTGACCTTGAATGACCCCCTCATGACCTTGACATGACCTTCAAATGACCTTCAAAAAATTTGGCACTGAATGTTGACCACACCCACCAAGTTTCATCATCCTACCACAACAGATAAGGTTTATAGCAATTTAACTCCATTTTTGCCTATTTTTGACCCCATTTGACCTTTGACCAATGCCACATGACCCTCCTCCAAACTCATCCGCAGCCTAATTGAGTAACATCTATGGTGCGAAGGTGGACACCCATACTTGCTCCAATCAAAAGATATCGTGTTGACACATTTATTATAGCGATCTAGCCCTATTTTTGACCACATTTGACCTTTGACCCATGCCACATGACCCACTTTGTATCCCACCCAACGCCTACTTGAGATACATCTATGTTGCGAAGATGGACTTCCACACTTGCTTAGTTCCAAAGATACCGCGTGGGATGCACACACACACACACGGACGGCTACCATTTCTATAGTCCCCCTTCGCCAACAAAAGTTGGCGGGGGACCAAAAAAGTGATTTACGTCCATAAAACCTCTCAAAATTGAGAATATTCACTCAAAAAAAACGCGACCCGGATTTATCGATTTTTTGGATCGATCGGGAAAGGGCAATCAAACAATTTTTGTTCTTGGCCTTATTGAGGGGCATACAACAAAAAACCTTTAGCCTGTACCATGTGGGTTGTTGATAAGAGTTGTATATGCTTTATGTGGCCTATTTAATCTCCAATGTGAGTAACAATAGAAGCCTTCACTGTTCTCCAAGATGCATACCCTGAAGTAAATTCATGCTGGTATGAGAGTAACTTTCACTTTTTAAGGGTAGAACTCCTACAGCTATGCTATTGAGGGACTCTTTGCCTCCCATTATCGGGCAGTATAGCAACTACCAGGGAACAACAATCAGTGGGAATTGACTGTGGCTGTCTGCCGATTCCCGTAATCAGATTTTCACGTTCATTCATCACACTCCGTTAGGAGCTTCCACGGTTGGGAATATTATTATTGCTTGGACCAGCTAAGGGACATAACAACGGCCCCACAATGCAATGGGCACACAGCAACCAGCTATGCTTCGCATAATGACTATGCTATGCATAATGAGCTATGCTATAGCAGCAGATAGCAAATTATGCAAATAAGTTTGACGCAATCGTCCAATGGCGGTGCACTGAGGTGTCACCAATTTGCTGAGTCACTGTCAGAGGCCTGCAACTACCTGTATCAAATAAAATTGTCATTCCCTATTTTACCTTATCGACTTTATACAAAAGAAACTCCTATATCAGTGAAAATTATTGTTTTAACCATTCAGAGAATGGCCACCAACAGGTCAGAATTTGGTCAACAGTATAGCATTGGCAAGTAACATCAGGTCTTTGGTCTCATGAAATGTTATTTAGTTCTGCTATTCTATAATACACTTGGGCTCTGGAGAATTTCTTCATGGACACGATTTAAAATTAAATCAGTGGCATTTTGATAACAATTCTCTGCGAGTTGACCAGAAAACAAAATTAAAATTGAAAATAAACAACGTCACAGCTTAGCAACTGATTGTAATTTCTTTTCACAGTAAGCTCTCTATGGAATTAGACTGGCGTTAGTGAACTACACAATCCAATCAGCAAGGCTTTCTCTAAACTTCTGTCTCAAAGGATACAAAGTCAATGCTATGCTCCATCTTAATATAATCTGGCAGGGAATGCAACAAACAAATTCAGTTCTGCTTATACTCACAAACTACACAATTTCTGACAACATTTCTCTTTAAAACAGAGACAGCAAGTACAGGGCAAAAAACTGAATATGCAAAACCTTTCTGTAAATCTGGACAATGCCTTCATGTTGTATTTGATTGTACATATTATTTGTCTGACTTTAAAGCCCCCTTCACATTTGCAAACCAAGGGCCTGGTTTTGAAGATATATCATTATTTTAAAGGAAATATGTCATGATTCTGAATATTTGGAAAATTTGGTATGGATGGAAAGCTTAAGTAACGTAGATTACATATAAATCAAAATAAGTTGAAAATTGTCCACATTTGTTGAGTATTTTGCACTTTTAATTTTCCGCCCAATAGCTTACTCGAAAACGATTCCGACAAATCCACATCGCAGGCAAATGGTGACGTCAAAGTGATGACCATCCATAATTTACGTCGTTGTGACCATCATATCGCAGTGTTGCCACTTTCCTATAACTGCGATCGATGTGTTTTTATATCAATAATAATTAAAACACACTGAATGAAACAAAATATGTCATTCTGTAACTTATTTTCAAATTTTATTATTACTTTCATTAATCCATCAATATTACAGTGTCAGCAATAACAATTCGAGTCAACACGATGTTTTGGTCATCACTTTGACGTCACGAGGAGAGCAAAATTGGGCGCTTTGATCAATGAAGCCGTGGCGAAAAATCCGCCCGTTTTCTTTGTATGTCAAAAAAGCAAAAATTAAAATGCCTCTATTTTGTTAATATTTTGTCAATGCGAAAGTGTGGTATGCATACTGCGGTGCATCAGCAAGTGTAAGTGATGCAATCAAAAGTTTAGCAGACAATGCCATGAAAAATCCAAAGGTATACCAACTCCCTTGTCTTTAGTTGGTGACAATCAAAGATGGTGGCAAACCCATTCCATGGGTGAGCTTGTGAGCGTTGGGCCCCTTTTTACATTCCTTGGTCTTATCACATGAGCAAGGTCTACCTGTGAGGGAGCCCTACCGTAAATGACAGTGGGCAGGCCATTGAATTGTCAGCAATAATGCAATATATAACCCCATGTGCTCAAGTGTGTTTTAACCCTACCCTGACTTACCATCATTCCACACTGGTGTTTTGTTATGCAATTCCAACAGATTCTCCAGTTCTTTACGTTTGAACCTCTCCAGCAATGATTCGTGTTCCTGTTAAAGACCATACATTAATTATTATTAATTCTACTAAATTTAAATTGCATTCAAACAAAAAGGACTACTTGGGCAATCAACATTTTAGTAATTCTCGAAGAACTGATATTCTAATGTGATAAGTCAGAGGAGAACCTCTAAACTTAAAACTACAGCAAGAGGCAATTGACTTTCAGCAAACTTCCACTGTGACCAACAGAGGCACAACTTTTTTATGTGAGCACATTTGAATGTTGATCCTATACCCTGGCCTTTGATCCCCTAACTTGATCACAAAGAAAAGTCTCCATTCACATTCCCCCAATATTTCACTGAAAATAACATTATTTTTGTCATTTGAACATGTTTCATTATGGCCTTAGACCCTGGGTTCTATTACCACCCTGGACCCCCTGTTGTTGTGGTTTGATCAATCCCAGGATTCGCTCCCCCAGGGGTGCTGGCTACGTATATGCTGAGTTATTTGAAAATTTGTCTCTTTTTCTTATCAGTTTTAGTGCAATCAGATTTGTCATTTTATTATTTGACATAAAAAAGGATGAAAGTTTAATGTTAAAATTCAGATTAAATGGGCAAGTTTTGTTGAAGAACACAGTTTGTAAAAGGAAATGGTGCATGGGGACAAGACTAGAGGCATGTGCTTCAATGGTTCACAACCCCATAGATAAATTCTAATGTGACATTGAATTCAGTAAAATAAAGGAAATGAACAAAATTTAAAAGGTTCTTTGTTGAGTGTGTTTACTCTACAGGTAGCAATGTGAGAAACAATACATACTCCAACAACCATAAAATAAACAAAAGTTAAAACTGCAAATCAATCGCTTAATCAATTCTACATTAAAGCAGAAGGTATATTTTAAAGTATATTGTTATATGGCCTCCATTTTTCTGATTAAACTTTTTAAAATATTATCTCAATTTTATTTGAGAAAAGATTTCTCACAGGAAAAGTACTTTGTTTACTAAAAAAGAGAGAAAGGGGAATACCCCTAGTTTGTTTTGCTAGGTGCACCTGTTAATTTGCACAATAAGGGAAGTGGGGAATTCCCCAAGAATGCTAAACTTAGAAACAGAGTCAACTTGTTAATGCTTTGAGATCAAAACATTGTAAGATCAGGGAATTCCCCCACAAAGTTATATATGGAAAGTGATGTGATTCAGATGAAGTAATTTATGTGGATTTCAATTGGTCAGCTTGTGCAAGGTTATGTTTATGCATGATTCTGTTTCTGTAGGTAATATCTATTTTAAGATAGGGAACTTTATGAAATATTGTGCATATATGAGGAATAACTTGGCCAGATGATTTGCTAGCAGTTGTAATCAGCTATACAGTATGGTAATAGCTAGTTTTATCTACAATAATGGTAGATTTATGCTCCATACAGTACCAGGATTGATTATAATTTCAATTCCATGTGAGCAGAGTGCTGGAATTATTCTACTGTCGTCTTTGAAGCCGAAAGTGCTGGGAATCAAAATAGGATTCCAAATTGTGGACAGATAGAAATCATGGTGATTATCTTGGACTGATATACTGTGGAATATTCGTGTCGTCAAGGGACTTATGTAACCTTGTCTGCTGGACAAAAGTTATCTTCAGGACTGAGACGATTCCAATGGAATATTACCTGAGGATTTATAAGCGTGACTTTGCATGCTGTCATTTTTGAAGTCTTCGCTGTGAGGACACATCATCGTTGAACTGCAATGCTACTTGTGGAGATTAGTGGACATTCTTGTTTACAATTAAGTATAATCTTAAATATTGCGTGTAATTATTATGTAATGTTGTTTTGGACATACCAAATTCTTGAACCAATCACAAATCATTAAAATCTGTTATCTTATATAAAATTTAGATCACTTGTGCACAAGGCTCGTTTATTTGTGTTTGGAAGGTATTTCTGACCTTTGACGTCTCGTACAAAGTGAATCAAAAAAATTGTGCATGAGAAAACACAAAATTTGACCCGGACTTGTTTACTCAACTGTGACGCAGTTGATGTTTCCATGATATGCATATTTTCGACTTTCTATGCTGAAAAAATGAAGGGATTTGGTGAAGAAATGAGGTAGATATGAAAGATTTTCTCGGCTGATCCATTTGTACCCCATTCCAATGGGATTTACACAGTTAAGCTGGTTTTTAGTTCCATTATTTTGTCTGAATGTGGTGACAAATCTTTCTGGATCAGCTGTGAAAATCTTTCATATCTACCTCGTTTCTTCACCAAATTACGTCATTTTTTCAGCGCAGAAAGTCGAAAATATGCAGATCATGAAAACATGAACTGCGTTACAGTTGAGTAAACAGGTCAGGGTCAAATTTTGTGTTTTTTCATGCACAATTTTTTTTTTATTCACTCTGTATAATGATAAAGACCCAAAGGTCTACCTTCTCTATAAAGTATATTTTACTAAGCTAGATTGGCCTAAATAAAGAAGAAACATTTTATGTTGTTAGCTACTAATAGAGCAAGAGATCACAAACAATCAATGAAATTGCACAATTCCCTCATCCTGTTTACAGCAGTGCTGCAAGTCGGACAAATTACATTTCAAGATTAACGCTCATTAAGTAGTGACAGAATTACCTTCTGAATTTCAGATTTTCCTCTACTATGTAAACAAGAATTGGAGCTAAACATTTAGAATAACTATTTAAAACTTGTCATGGATCTTTTGATTTTATACCAACACACTTTTGTTTTTGTTAATTTAAACTATCTGGAGGAAGGAGAAGAGATATGGTGAAATTTTTACCGACTGTCTGAAAATCCACATTTTTTTTGTACTAATAATAAACATAAATGTTGAAATCTTTTCACTAATTCTAACATTGTTCCTCATTTTTTCGTTTAAAGGGAAAAATCTGTAATTCATGGAAAAAAATTTGTGAAAATGTCTTGGAGGGACAAGCACACCCTTGATGTCTTCACCATTCATTGCTGATTAAGCTGTGCCTATTCAAGCAAGCTGTAATTGGTAGTGAGTTGGCGCGTGCATATGCATGCATTGCTACCGGGATCCATTCAAATATCTGTCAATATGTACAGCGTGAAAGTTGATACACCTATGTGGCAAACCTTATCTTCAGGGCACCCACTATGTGCTTTTAGCACATGCTAGATCAGTACATTAAGCCCATACACACGCAGTGTTTCTGACATTTCTAGGTTCATAATTGACTTTAACGCCTTGACCACTACCTGCCTTATCTATCGGCTTTTTTAAAAGTCCTCAAAAGGACTTGGAAGGTTATTATCATGTAATGATCAAATTAGGCATACAATAAGAATGGTGGTGGGATTTACACAGACATATAGAAGCATTATTCTGAATGGGGTTACTCAGAGGGTCTTCTCATGTTGTGTTCTGAAAGGAAGCCAATCAGACACATTGTATCATTGCTAGTAGTTCTCAAGGAGTTAAGTTGACTCACATTTCTAGGTCTGACTGCAACCTCTTTCATGGTCGAGACTCATGCCAGGGATTACAACGGTCATCTTCCTTGGGCCCTTGAAACCCAACACATTGGTTTCCTGAAATAAGAAGCAAGAAATTGAAAGGGAAAAACAGATCAGTATAAATGCGCACGGATCTCTGTTGCAAAAAAAAACTATATAGAATAAAACAAAAGAAATTGGCTCAAACATAATGATCAATTCAAGATGCCTTTGAGCAAGATTTTCACCAAATCTTTGCAATAATTAGTTTGTCAAAATAAGCAAGCGTGCAGGCATTGAAACCTCTGATCGTTTGCCTGGAAGCTCCCTAGATTGACATAAATTGTGGGAGCGACCTAATTAAATTGGTGTGCCCCTGCCTAGAGCACAGTAATTAACGTGAACCAGATTTGCTACCAGAAAGCTGCAACAATCCGTGCTGTTATCTCATGTGGAAGCTGAAGCAAACTAGGGGTAAAACATGTACAGGCGACTGATCACAATATCCACTGGTGTTGTTATATTTTACCCGAAATATTTTTGTAATCTATCTTTCACCACTTAATGATAGCTAAGACTTTCACAATGCAATAGTTGTTTCGAACTGAAATAGAAATGGGTTGGTCTTAATTATTTACATGAATGAACACAGCAAATACTGTATGATATAAATGAATAATTTCACTAGGATGATATTTCAACAATTTTTAAAACAAAATGCAGCTGATTATCACATGTTACTGAATCTTTCCACTGAAAATGGCAAAGTTTCGATTTAACTCTAACAAAGCACAACTTCCTAAAACCCACATTATGTGTACATTTAAAATACTACCGGATGTAGTTGTCAATGAAGAACTGCACAAAAATCTTGAAAATATTGATTTTCACACTAAATAAATATGCAGTTCACTTGCAGAGCTCACATCACAAATGTAATAATCTTTTGCAGACCATTGCTCACATGTGTATATTGGCTTAACTGCCTTCCAGGCAAAACAACGGCATGTTATCTACAAGTTATGTTTAAAAAGATATTAGAAGATAAAAGTATGAGAGTCGACTCCTTGCAGATATTCAAAATTACATTTATCCTGAAAATTACTTTGTAAATAGACGCGTTTGTACACGAGCTGTACAACAGACGTTGTTTGAATCATGAGATAAATTATTAAATTAAGTAACCGTATGAGAGCATTTTAATAAATTTCTTACGACTTTCCAGCTTCAGATGATGAAATAACAAGACAATTGACGTCATTCAAATGGCTTCCTTAATGATAACCCATTAATTAAAACTGAGGTGGCAAACAACGTGCCTGATTGATAAGTTACTGCTAAAATGTGCTCTCCAGACCACGGGTGAGTTAAATGTTAAAAATAATCCCAGACAGGTGGTAATTACAGAGATTGAGAAACATCTTACAAGGAACTGGCAATTGTTGGCACTACACCAGCCCAAAAAAGCAGGAACCATTTGCAATGCTAACTTTATTTAGATTCACACAAAATGATGAAACCAATCCATAAGTTGAGTTTATTACTTGCTAACCGTGTATTGGTCTGAATTTAGTACATCAATGGGTTAGCCGCTGTTAATTGAAATACCATGACTACAGAAAAAAAATGCTGTGGTCTTGAGGAGTTTTTTTTTTTTTTTCCCCAACCCCGGTTTGGGGGGGTTGCTTTTCATTTTTTAATTGGGAATGTTGTGATCCCTGTTTTCGTGAGTCCCAGAGTTTGCACTGGCTCATCAGTTGGATTGTGGGACAGATAATCTAATTGTTGTGTAATTGAGGGTCCCACTGGAAACACATTAATAAATTCCTCATGAAAAGCCATGGAAAAATGCTTGCCGATGCAACTTAATTTAGGGACTGATGACACATGCATGCAATTCAATGTCACAAGCTTATCGAATGATGGCTTTAATTAAAGGTGCGACAACAAGAGATTTGTGTATCCATAAAATTTGATCATATCTAGTTAATTCATAGAGTTCTTAGTTTCACGCTTCAGAAATAAAAGTGAAAACAAGGCCAAAAAAATGAAATTGCTTAAAGTTTCAATATATTAAAACATCTGAATTTGTATTTGCTCCAATACAAAAATAGAAAATTTAACATTTTTTCATATCAAACTTTACTTTTTAAGCTTAAAACTCTTTTAGAAGGCGATATGCGTCAGATAATTAATTCGTCAGTACAACAAATTGACGCAACTTCCAATGTTTTTACATGTTCCTTATGGCGTTACCACAGAATTTGCATCCTTGGTCAGCAAGTGGTCATCGCGCTGTATTTTCTCCTTTTTAACGCACATGAGCAACTAGTTTGAATATGGAAGCGCCCGTACCAGGTGGGGGTGCGGTCGACCCTCCCCCCAAATTCCACAAAAGGGGAAAAGGTCCACTTTTGCTGATTTTTATCATAAAAAGGTCAAAACTTTTAGAGAAAATATGACGAAAAAGGTCCACTTTGGTGATGACATGTTCAAAAGTCAAAACAGGACCATTTTAAGGGGGTTAGGTCATTTTTTAGCAGACCCTCACCCCCCGCTAAAAAATCCTGGAGTACTGGCCCTGATATGAAGGCTTAATAAAGTACTTAAAGGTGCATCTGTGATGTTAGCAATTTCCTTTTAATTACCGGTATTATTATGCCTCAATAGATATTTTAAATAAAAGCTCAGTTCAAAATTAAATGGGACCTGATAGTGCATTCTGAAGTCTGATCAAATTTTGTATCAACAGTGCTTCATAAGCCACCGATGTTGTATTTTAAAAAAAAAATAAACAATTACAAATTTGCATTCCATATGACGATAGAGTTACCGATACTATACTTAGAAATGGTGGAGATGATATAAAAATTTCAACTGCACTTCTTTTGGCCTTAAGGGGTTGAGCTGGGGAAACACAAAAGACCCTTAATGAAGACTTGCATAAACCATGGTTGACAAGCCAAAAATGGCACATCACTGGCAAATTGCATTTAAAGGAACAAGCAGTGATGCTGATCCGAAAACCATCAAAAAAACAAATTCAAGACAAAAACCAGTAATTGAATGATAATTCAAAAAAAATTATCTATAAGTATACATAGGTATATGTGTAAGCACACACTACATAGACACAAATACACAGACAACCAAAAGCTAGCATAAACATACACAAAGCTAAGAAGGCAGTACACACATCTCTTTAAGGCTGGATTTGCACTAAAGTTATAAACCAGCATTAGGAGATTACTTTTGTCAATCCTTTAATTCATAAAAATTCTAAGGTTAGTGACCGCTTCGGGAGGATAAGTAGAGAAATGCAGGCTGACTGAAGGATCAATGTCAATCTTGATAAACCTTGCATTGTGACGGGGGGGGGGGGGGGGGGGGGGGGGGGGGGGGGGGAGGGAGTTTTTTTTTTTTTTTGACACAGGGGAGGATGATTCTTGCTAAGATTGGTTTCTTGCACAGGACAGGTTACAGCACAGAGCTGGAGGAGACCAGTAAATTCCCACACCCTTTTGGGGAATCAGAAATTATATGGGATTAATTCTTATAAAGTTCCATAATTGATATAATAACATCTTTGGAGTTCACTTCATTAAAAAAAGTTCATGCATTTGATCACAACCAGGTGTGAAGCCAGTCTGGGAAAAAGCCCTCCAAATCAAAGGGAAAAAGCCCCTCCAAAATTGAAGGAGTTAAATAGTTTTTTAAAAAATGGGGAGGGGTGATTTAGCATGATTTTTCAACATTTTTTCAATCCATTTTCCGCTATTTTTCTAAGCAGACCACTTGTTTTTCAACAGCCAATGATGCTGCTAAAAATCCTTGGAGTGGTAAGTAAATATGCTGTAGGAGTGTTCTTTACTACTGATACCAGATTGGAAATTGAGGGTGCACTAAATCACACTACGAAAAAGTATTTAAGGAGAGCTATTGATTGCAATCACACTAGCATGTTAACCACCCATCAAACCAAGGCCTGCTAATGGGGCCCACACGGCTATAAAGGCTGTACTTGATCAGTATCATATATTGGGTGTCTTCGAGAACTGATGAAGCCTAGGTACAAAAGATTGGGTGTATTAGACCTTACCTATCTGAAAAAGCAACTTGCATTGTATATTATTCATATCAATCAACGCTCACATCTTGATTTTGTAATGCCATTTTATCAGGTATCATTCCTAATCAACTACAACGTTTTACAACAACGCAACCAAAATTGTGCTGCTCGCCTAATGCTCAAGAAATAAAACATTACGCAGAGTACAACAATTACACACCCCTTTGCTTTTTGAGCTTCACTGGCTACCCACTTGGGGTTTCACATAAAATTTGAACTGGCCGTTTTTGCCTTCAAGCATTTCGAAGGTACCGTTGCCGTTTAGTTTGGTCATCTGGGTGCTTTCCACTTCCCAACCATCACGTTCACTCCATTCATCAACTGAAAAGTTATTAAACTATCCACGGGTCAACCTTCACATCACAGCTGGGTGAACGCTCATTTCAATTTGTCTGCTTCACAACGTTTAGTAATTCACTTCCAAACATATTCGTAGTATCCCCATCTCCAAGACTTTCAAACGTCACTTAAACCCACCTTATTTAGGTCAAGCTTTTCATGGCTCATAGCTGTTTTTGTGTGATTTTTATGGTGCTGCTGCCTTTATGGCGCTCAAAGTTCTTTTGAAGATTTTGCGCCTTATAAGAACATTCATTATTATTATTAAGGCACAAATGAGGACAAAATAAGTCTGTGGTTTTGTGTGTGATGCCTTCTGTTGTCTTATATGGGTTGAGCCTTAATGTGGAATTTTTTTAAACATAATCATCCATCAAAAGCCACATATCTCACAATATACCTGTATAGTGGCGGATGAATATACTGTCCACAGAAAACATGTTTGCATGGTCTTTAACAGCCTTTCATACATTAGCCCTCACCTGAAAAGCCCCAATCAGCGCCCTTATGGCTAAACACATAGGCACACATGCACACAACAAATTACCAACTTACGTACGTCACTTGCAATGTCACACAATGACATAACTAGCTACATGGCCAGATTCTTTAACATTAACCCGCCTTGAGCTACTTATAGCCCAGATTTGCTTCAGTGGTTCCATTGTTTTTAGCACAGTGAAGTGACCAATTGCTGAAAGCGAGCGAGACTTATAGCAATTTCGACCGGAGCCTGCTCTAGATTTTAGCCATAATGTCTCCCCTCTAGGCCGTTTTCAATGAAACTGCAACCCGATATTCGCTGGTCAGCCCACAAAGTTTGACAATGGGAGGTCAGTAATTGCAAATTTATCGCTATAAAGTCCCTGGTGTGGAGGCCCATGAAATTGCCTAGCAGGGTCACGGTTAAGGGTTAAGGAGGAAGATACATAGCTACTACCAAGAAGAGACAGATTACCTACCACTACAGTACACTCACAGGCCAGGTTTCAGGTTTGTTGCTCCATAGATGAATAGTGTACACACAGTGGCTGTCGCACTGTCGGAAGTAGCTCATGGTTCACCGGCTCTTAGTGGGGGGACATATGGTCACCCTTTTTCATGGTCAGTTCTAGATTTTTAGATATTTTGGTGTATATTTGCCATTTTTGATAAAATTAAAAAAAAAAATAGTGGGTTTTTAATGCCCAACTCAAATTCGTACTGATTTTCCTCAAAATTATTTTTTAATTGCTAAACAGAGAAAGTGTATAGCACCATCAATTTGTCTACTATCAAGATGGACAGCATGTAACGCAAGGTACACACGAATAGCGCGTGTATACTCTGGGACTCTCTTACACCTATTACTTCTCTACCTTGTGGTCAATAAGAGTACCCCTAAGGCAGGTACTATAGAGGAGACATCACTCTATACCTTAGAAATTTGTACTTTGGAAGTCCTTGCAGTTACTGCATGGCAACTAGCCCAGTGTGTTCTGTGCAGTAGCTGCTGTGGTAGACACGGTTGTTTGGTATTGTTGTTGTAGCTAGGGTAGTTATAGGCACCATGCAAGTAAGAATCTGGTTGTGTAATTGTAGGACATAAATACTTTTGAGAAACAGCATGTTTAAATTGGTCCCCCTTTATCCATTTCCAGATAAATATAGACATTCCAAGTGCATAATCATTATCATTGCATCCGGAAACAAAGATGAGTGAGCAGAAATGCATTGGCAATTTTTTTTGGACAGGTTGATTAAGTGAATTGATGTAGTGATACTTATCACCAGCAGTATGACGTGCGCGATGAAAAGATTTGGCTTGATAGCCTTTTGCGTCAAGGAGTTGAATGAAAACGTTGGTCAGTAACTCGACACAATTTAATTCTTATCTTGTAAGATCTCTAGGTTTTCCACAAAGAGGACAGCCTGAGAACTGCAGCTCAGTTAACAAAGGTAATTTGTCATTCTAACTTGATCAAAACGTGATATTTTGATACAATTGACAAATTACTTAAAAGAACACAATGGACCTGCATACATAAAAAAAAAATCAGTTTCTTCTCTTTTTCAAAACCTTAAAGGTGAAACGAGAGATTTTACAGTCATCAATATTTTGTGATATTGTAGATGATTTCATGTAGATTAGACATGCCAATAGATTCCTTTACATTTATTTGGCTACAGAATAACTTACAATGAAAACAAAACAGATTATGATAGCTTATATTTCAATAGAAAAACAGGCTGATTTATTTTTGCTCATATAGGAAATAGAAATTTTATCTTTGTACCAAAGAAAACAGTTTTCAGCTTATTCATTCAGATGGGGATATTCTGACGGAAAGCTTTACACCAGTGCAACAATCAATATTTTCACTTTTTTTAGGGACAACCTGTTATTTGAAATCTATTGTGCCCCTTAAAGTGTTTCTAAAGTTGATCAAGGTCTGATTTTTCTTGTGTTTTTGGGCCCGACATGGAAGCATATTGCCAAAGATCAGAACTTAAAGTTAAATGTTAAAACTGCGTCCACTTGTTCTGTAGTATAGGCAAATATATGTAACCCAAATTGACCCATTGAATGGTGTAGTGAGCTAGTGGGGTCAACCATAGGCGGGAGGTTTTCTTCCTAACATCAAAAACAAAGCATTTCCCGGGGCCTTAAATTTCACTGGGGCAATGAAAAACATATGGACTTTTCCTTCTGATGCTAAATTCAATTGTATATATAAAGTAGGGAACACAAGTTTGGCGATTGGGACATGCTCACCATTAAAAGCCCTCACCAATCTTTTAAAGAGACATGAGGATAATCCGAGGAGAGGAGAAGCAGCGCCCTCAATTGTTTCGAACCAGGTTTTTTGCATATTGGAATGCTTACAAGTATAGGTCACACTGAAGTGAATAAGCCAAAAACGCCCCATCTTTAGGTACTAAGATGATGATTTAGTAATTCTGTCGTGCATGACCGAAAATTCAAAGGCATGGTTTCCTATAGGGAAGATTGGAATAGCAGGCAAGTTCAAAACAAGGTTGCGGTTTTCTTCGTGCGGTTGTCCAAATATAACAACCTTCGAAACGTTCTTGGTAGGTGGTTTACAACTGATCAAGTGCATTTTTGAGAGAAATGTATCTCCTCAAAAAAAACCTCCTCTGTCACTTTAAGCAAAACTGCTTATAGATAAGAAATTGAAACTCAAAGAATTATTTCCTTAAAAACAGAGTGGCGTGCTAAGCCCAAATCTATGCCAAATGATCGGTCTGAACCACACAGCGAAATTGGGCGAGTGGTTATAATCTGCAATTCAATTATAAAAATCCTTCACCATTTTATCACCAGGAATTCAATTGACCAAATCCAGCAGTATTACTGGATATTGCGACCTTGTCCCAACAGGGGCAAATATACCTCAAAGAAATAGACAAATTATAAGATGAATAATGCAAAGAACTTATAGTCCTTATAAAATACTACACAATTTTTTTCTGTCATTTCTTACTACAATTTTATCTTTATTATTACACAATTTATCTTTATTTCTTACTACTCACCTAGACAACGGGCTGCCTTAATCTTCCTTGATTAGATCCCTCTGCTAAGTGCCAAGGTTATTAGGGGGCTATGCCATTGTGTATATTGTGAAGCTTGTACCCATAAAATTAGACCTGTGAAAAAAAGAAAGAGCACAACATTAACTAGTCCACATTACAGGTTCACTCCGGGGGTCTCAAGTTTGGGTCGGGTAGGGACTTGCTTCTGGACCAATATCATACCAATTGACGGAAAAAAGACCCACGCTATATAAGAGATCAGTTTGGGGCCAAATTTGCCATTTTTCCAAATTGACCTTTCAGCAAATAATAATTTTTTTTGTTTATATTTGTGGAAAAATTTGGCCTTCAGATTGCGGACATAGGACTAATTTACCAACAATGTGAGAACCGTTGAATTTCCAATTAATATACTAATTATAATAATAAAACAGTGCTATAGCGCGCCTTACACCGAGGTATCAAAGCGCTATACAAACAAAACAAACAGTACATAAAACAAGAATATACTTAAATAAAAATACCAAAAAAAAACACTGAAAACATGTAAATTAATCATCAAAAGCAAGTTAGAAAAGATGTATCTTTAGATTTGACTTAAATTGACCAACGTCTGACAATTTTTAAGTGGAAAGAGAAGGTGTTCCAGCGTTCGGATGAAGCTTTGGAGAATGAGCGATTGACCATATGATGAAGAGTGGTAAACAGAAGGTAGATACAAGGTTCAGTTTGTGACGAGACCGTAACTTCGAGATGGTTTTTATATCCTGTATGGCCGGAAGAGTTAAATTGGTGCAATCCAGGATACATTTATAAGAAAAACTATAGCTTGGTACTTAATGTGAAACACCACAGGCAGCCAATGACAATTTTGAGAAACTGTGTAATATGTTCACAAGAGCTCGAGACGGTAAAAAGTCGGGCGCAGTCCCAGGCCAGCAGAGTTTTGAATTCGCTATAGTTTAGCTATTTGTGAGTCTGGTAGGCCATTGAGAAGGCTATTGCATTGGTCAAGACGACAAGTTATGAATGCATGAACTAAGATTTCAGTAGATTTTAGATCCAGGCAATCCCTTAGCGACCATATCTGTACCAAAGCGTAGAAGCAGAGCGACCAACTGTTACTTATGTAAAATCCATGCTAGAATCATTTCAAGATGACACCGAGGTTGAGTGCACTCTGACAGTTGTAGTGGCGCATTGGCCGATGTTAATAGATGTAATAAGGGACGGGTTTTCTGAAGCAGAGTTGTGTGACATGAATAACTTCAGTTTTGTCATCATTAAGCTTTAAAAAAAAAAAAAAAAAAAAAAAAATGAAATATTAATTAATATCTTTCAAGATTGGTATCATGGCGGATGGTCAGAATTTGTTTAGAACAACATAAACTTGATTAAAACATAAAATTAATAGTTAAAATTGGAACTAATTGCTAACAAATTACTATCCAAAGGTGGTATGAAAAAAGTGTATTCATATACCAGCAGCGGAAAATGGAGACCAATGTTTGCGGACGCTCCAGTATGGTCATTTGTGTTGAGTACTCCCACACTGGAGCCAACCTTGCATTGATTAGCCAATAAAGCTCAATTGTTATGTTTCCCGGAACAATTTTTGCAAATCATACTGAGGCAACTCTTCATTTCTTCATTAGGATTTTAAGTAATTTGAATAAACAGCAATGTCACCAACCTTCGCGTGTTTATATAATAGCTAAAACTATGGTGTAAACCGCCAATACATTTAAAAAAGATTTTGCAACTGCTCTTTGCGTTTTAAAATCTACTAAAATCCCATTCACAGATGTGATCACAAGAAGAGAAGAAAACCTTGAAATTTGCTTTAAAATAAAAAATAATGAACTTTTTGAGAGATTCAGATACATCTCAAAGCGGGCGAAAATCATAACTGCGGGGCGGCGTTACGGGAAAACATAACATCGACTTTCATAGCCTTACAACAATGGCCTCAAGATTTTTACCTTCTGATAGACCTACAAACCCATTTATTTAATGGTAAATCACATCAAAAGACATTAGCATAGCTTTATACTATTGTGGGAAGTTGAAGAGAGGGTTGGCAATCAGATTTATCTACTTTTGGGCATTCAATTTGGTACCACATAGTGCAGATGTCGTTTTTTTTTTCCCCCCTTTTAAAGTTATAGTTATTTTCGGCCTACATAGTAAAACAACAGATGTTGAGACACAAGTCAACATCCTCAACTTTATTTGGCAGTCTGTTTAACACTACACAAATAAATCCAATTTCTTGTTTTAAATTCAGACTGATAGAGACATAAATTAAAGTTATCCCCCTTTAACTTTTAAAGATGCACCACCCACAGCAATACTTATATCCCCAATAACTAAGAGTTGTCCAATTCTTTATTTGTTTCCTGGTTTATACGGTGATTAATCAAGCTTTTACTTGGCATGGCAGTATCGTTTTGGTTTCTTTTCAATACATTGTGGAGCTGTTAGCAAAAGTGAACTGCCATCATGGGTTTATCCCAGCCATGTATATGCATATATCACACACGAGTTGTCAATTTATCACACTGTCCCGTAGCAGAGTTGTTGTTGCAAAATGTATATTGTGTTTTGCGTGGGATGAGATTACATGGTTCAGCTAGAATATCCACATTATATGAAGATGAAGGAATATGTATAAATTAGCTAACGGCCTAAACTTGGACCTTAATTAGAATAAACTATGCCATGTGCTACTCAGGTGTTAATGCATGGATCTTGTTGGTGGACTTTGGCAAGAACAAGTTGTGTCAATATTATTTTTATCGTCTTCAAAAGAAACGATGAAATTGTTCAGATTTGTTGGTTCATCCATAACTTAATAAATCCCAACCGTAAGAGAGAATCTAGGGCACTGCTAATAGAGCATTGAGATTCCTTCTTAGGCAAGCTGTCAATGCTCTAAATTCACATGTGACCCCTCTAAAGAGAACAAAGAGTTGCACACAGGTTCAGTTGGATCAGGTTTGCTTCATTCGCAAGAAGGTGTGGGTTAGGTGCCCAATGTCACCAATGTGTTGGGATGGGCAAGGACTAAAACTCACTTGCCTCTTCCACCCAAGGAGTATAAAATGGTATCGGCAATGGCTGGGGCCGGTGTGGATGAGGGCGGGAACCCCCAACAGCAACATATGATGGAGTCTGGCGCAAATGCCAAAGACAGAGAGAGGGGCATGTGCCGATGGGTGCACCACGTACATTTTAACGAAAACATTATTGTGAATGTTTAATCAGTATCAGTTATTGCATAATCCATAAAATAAATAGATTTTGGTTGTAAAAGTATAAGTACCCTATCATCACCCTGCAAAGGATAAGCCAAACAAAGAATTAATAATGTACAAAATCAGATATTAGTCAATACGGTCTGTATGGACACTTACTACAATAGAAGATTGAATGGGAAAATGCTGTTTCGTTGGTCAGAAAAAAAATAACTAATGATCAATATGAAAAATTCTAAACTAATCTTACTGTAAGCGATTCTGGCGGAGGATACTGATAGTGTCTTTAAGTTGTGTATTTTGGAAAGATATCTAATTTGAGAATGAGAAGGCCAAAAAATAATCTTTAAAACATTGGAGTTTCAACATACAGTGTGGGCCTAAAACGACGATAGTGACTTAATAGCCTTCTAGGAAAAATAGTATTTGACCTTAAATAGTTGTACGTGAATGTTGTCTTATTAGACTTGAATTCTGACCTTCTCATTCACAAAAAATCTATTAATTTCCAAATAATACTCCACTTTTTCAAAAAAGGCTTTCAAAAGGATAGTTTAAGGAGACGGCCACACTAAAAAACATGTGAATGAGGAGCTATTTAAGTCTGTTTTTACTCTTAGTTTTTTTTTGGGTGGTTTTTTTTTTGCACACCTACATGAGTTTGCCTACAATTAACTTTCTCCTCCCCTTGCCCAAATCTGTTGGGTCTGTAGACATGAGATAGTTTGATGTGGTGCTCTTTCTCTACGCCGCCTAGCCGCCAGCAAAACACCTACAAACAGAGTAAACACAGCATTGTTAATTGAAAAATGCAGTGATATCATGTTGCATATGGTATGTTGTCTGAAGCATTTGGAAAAAACTGTCCTCACAGGTACCTATTACCCCATTCATTTTGAAAAGTAGAGCCAACTGTTTAATAGCTTTAGGATGCATGTCATTTGCTGTGGAGTCATTTGCTTAAATAGGTTCCCTCATATATTACAACTATAATTCTTAGTGTGTGTTTTATCACGAACACCCTGGCCCACAAAGATGAATTTCAGATTTTTATGAAATCAACTACTACTCTAGTGGTAGCAGAATGCGTGAATACAATAGCCCACATAGCATACTCTTGAAATAATTTATGCTAACGTAAACAACCCCTGTTTTTGCTTGTAGTGTCACGATCAGAAATTTTGCCAATGATGAAAAAAAAAAAATACATGGTCTATAGGAGCTGTCACAAAAGAAAGTCCCTCATATCCACGCGTATACGCTCGGCGATCAGCTAATGAGCGATATGGGTGGGGCACTATTTACTCTTACGGCAACATTCTCGGAATTGGAACGCGCAATCAGCCAATCCTGATCAACGTGCCGTTGTTATGGCTATGACCTGAATTTAAAAAGCCAATGCGGACCCACACATCCGTGTTTACGCAGGGGGGGGGATTCATTGGCGGATCCAGGATTTGAAAAATGTCAAAATATACCGGGGGGCTGCTGATGGAAAGGCTGTAACTGCCAAAATAGCTCATCAAATGGGGATGATTTGCCAGGAATTTGCACAAATTACGGGGGCGCGCGCCCCCTCCGCCCCCTCCCTGATCCGCGCCTGACGATATTGCCCATTTTGGGAAGTGAGGGCCGTTCTTTTGTGACAGTACTGTAATGATACAAAATTCAGGTTGGCTGGGGTTGAGTGAGTGGGCATTAGGATACAGATTGCCCATTTAGGTTTTTAAGTTCAACATTGCCTGAAAACTAGAGTTTTTCTTGCTAGAAAATGTATAACTAAATCCAAGAATATTTGTGGTTGGTTGCTTGCTTTTGGTGTTTGAAAACGTAATATAGGATGTGTATTATATTTCTTCGTCATAAGGTCACCATTGCATTTTATAGACGTTAATAGTGATGTCATCTAGGTGTCATGGATGGCTGTACCGGTATTTTTGGAAACAATAGGCCCCGATACCGGATATATTTTTTTCACATGATATGGTTTAAATAAAAAAAATGTTCAATCTCATAATACCACACTTATTACATGTAAGAGGTCATTGTTGTACTTGTGTATCAGACAATGATATTTCAGAACAAAAGGTGCATATGGGCGAATTAAAGTCTCATCCTTCTAATAACCAAATACACAGTGCCACAAGAAAAAGTGATTTTAGAAACATTAAAAGGAGATTTTTTCATGCTGTTTTCATGAATTTCAAAAATCCATGTAGCGTTGAAAAGATCAGTGGGTAGATCGGAATAGGGGAATTTCCTATCTCGTGATACCAATCCACTCTGATATTGGTACCGATACACCGGATATACCGATCGGATAGGTACATCTCCAGTCCTGAAGGTCCTGTAATGTAGCGCCTCATATTACAAGTACTTATTGTCAGCCCTGTCAATTCGGAGTTTATTTTATAGAAAAGTACCTATTTCAGCTTCAAAATGACTTGATAGTTAAGAAGAAGCTTCAAATGATCCCTCTTGTTACTGTTTATTTGAGGTAGCGGGGTTGTCATGTTAACAAAGCGAAGTCCGCATCTGACATTTACCACATTTTGATTTTTTTTTCTTGAAACAGCAGAATATCAAAACATATATAAATAAAACATTAAAAAAAATCTTTCTGCTCAAATTCTGAAGCTGATAATTGCTTTGTATCTTTGCCTATTCACAACCCAAATTAAGTCTGGCAATGAAGTAACAAAAGATTGTTTCTAACAGTATGTTTCACAAATAGGGAAACTCTGCAACTTAAAATCTGAACACATTGCTTTTCTTTTTATCTTTGGCTATCCATCCATTATACTGGAGGTAACAACAGTCGCTTTATCACAAATGGGCACATCTGAAACAATATGTTTTGCACACAACTTGGACATTCACAAACTGACAAATTAAAAGGCTTTTTTCTTAAAACTCCTAAGAATTCTTTTCGCATTCCATATACAACTTCCCTGCCATCCGATGTAAACTAATCCTTACACTAGTCTTACACAAAGTTTATCTGATCCTAACCCAAACCTAAGGCTTCATCCAAGTCTAATAGTATCTTAATATGGTCTGCCTTCACTTGTAATCTTATGGTGACTAAAGACTGAATTGGTTCCCCAAACCTTTTTTTGAAAAGTTTTTTTCACTTAGTGCGGGGAGCGCTATCCGTAATAATTACCGCAAGGATGTAGTTATAAATTCAGGACAAATTGGAAAAAGGCACCGTGGTACATAATTAGCCTTGTTGTATCAGGGCAATCCTTATGGGACATACACCCACTGTGAAAAAACCTGAGTTTTGTTTTCTGAATAAATAATTCAAATTGGCAGGCTATGTGGCTTAGTGTATGCGATAAATCCGCATGTGATGGGCAGATCCCACAAAGCTTTCTTTGTGGTATAACACTAAAACAGAACTATTTGTCCCTTGTAGATTTGCCTCCAATAAAACTTGAGTGCTAAAACCTTGCTCAATTGAACACGTAATGGGTGTCCCTGAAACAACATTAATTGACACAATTACACCTCAGATTTTGTTCATTGGACAGAAGTGCCGTACGAGACGTCCCAAATCAAATGAAACTTTCACACATCCCATTCATTACCATCTCTGTGCAATATGTACATGCCAACAACTGCATTTGATAAATCATGTCATTTGTGAGATCCTTAATATTACAGCATTATAAGGCTCCTTACTATGCTTTTAAACTTGTTTTAATATAAGTAGTTTAATCCAAATTGGCAATATATTGATCCTCCCCCTCCAAATAGGGGGACCAATAAGCATTTTTGAACCTTAATTTTTTTAATAACATGTTAGTGAAAAATTACTCACTTTTTTTGAGCATTTTTTGCGATCTAAAAATTAAATGATAGTTAATGGCAATGAGAGATTTCACATTCGGTGTCCCTAAAAATTTAAAAGTCCCTGAACTATTTTGGCACTAGGCAAAAAAAAAATTGTTTGTCCCTCATCCGACCGACAGAACAAATATGGATGCCTAAAATTCTTATGTTGCACCTTAAAAGCCCACAAAAGGAAGTTAAGCCATAGCTTAGGACCCTTACGAACCTGATTGATCCATGATCATAGCATTCATAACATCGTTAAAAAAATAAAAAAATAAAAGAAACTGGCAGTACCATGATGCCCATGTCTTGACAATGGCCGTAACCCATACTTTTGGTGCTTGAGTGAACATACAGTACAGCATCATTTGAATTGCTAAATCAGTCAAATTACATGTACCCCTCACACCCCCCACTATAAGTTCGTCCATTTATAGAAAATTTTTAACTCTTCCCGAATTTGAAACAAAAATGGGCCTATAATTTGAGACTGATGTATGTTGTATTGAAAATGTGTGAACGTTCCAAAAGATGTTAATTGTAGTTTAGCCTCCTTTTCATGCTTTTCATAAGACTAGAATCCAACTTAATTTTTGTAATTCTTTCAAACAATTTCAGATATCACATTATTGTGTCTACTATTAGGAATCAATGACAAATCATTCATTACACATATTCCAAAATGTCTAGTCTGTGTGTATGTTTTTGTGTGTGTGTGTGTGTGTGTTCACATGTGTGTCGGGTTAGAGTGTTTGTAAACCAGGCAAGTGGGTGTACAAGTATGCATGTTGCTGTAAGCAAGTATCACTTACAAATTATGGTGAAGATTTACATTTCAGTTATGATTTTTCTCAATGACAACCACCGATCATGCACAACGATTTAAAATTAAACACTACATGCAAACAAATCAGTTTTGGGCTGATTAGAATCACATATAAAGGGATTATAGCAGCGATAAATTGCGAGATAATCGAAAAAATGTGGAAATGCATTTTTTGAACTTATAAATCAGGGATAAGTGTGTACATTCATTACTGTTTTAATGTCGAGAACAAACCACCAAATAGTGAAAAAAAATTCAGTATTTGAGGAAATTTCTCATACCGTCTCTCGTCAATAGACTCTCGACGGCGTCTCAAAATCTGCACTAAACAGCTGATTGGGGTTGGGACACGCAGTACAGAATAAAACAAATATCAAAAATGTTTCTGTTTGATTTCAAAGTGTATTGATCATGGTGCACAATATCACGCTGAAAATCTGAGATATTTACCGGGAAAGGCTTTTTGATTTCAAGTCGGAATTTTGATATTCACGTATAGAAATTACAGAATCAGATAAAAAGTACTGGCCTTGTCTTTAATACACAGATTCAAGCCACCCTTGCAGGTTATGTTTCGGGCATATCCATCCAGTACAAAATATAAAAATATGAATTTTGATGATTTTTTCGATATTTCGGATTAAGCAAATCGCTGCTAATCCCTTTAAACTACACGGTGGACTTTGTGGTTAATGCAGTTAGTAATTGGTCGAAAATTACTTATCTAGGCATTCCCCAGTGGTATAACGAGGCAATCGATCCAAACAATCTCAAGTTGTCCCAACAATTTCCTCCAAAGAATTCTGAATGGGACCAAATGTGTGTGAAAATGCCCCTTTTGGCCCAAATTTAGGCCAAAATTGGTCAAAATACTCCAAAAAGAATAGATGCAAATTTCTGCTTTTCTTCTTTTCTGCTTTTTGAGCCGGGCAGAAACTTGCTCACTGGCATTCCTGTTGCCAAGTGGTTTGAAGTCTGTTGTGCCCCATGGGCATGTTCTAAACTAATTTCTGAAGATTTCCAATCAGTGGCTAAAAAGGTCTTTAAAGTGGTGAAACTTTTTCTATCAAGTAACTAACACATGAGCAATGCTTGCAAATCTTGAACAAATCTTGAACACCCAATGTATACTCTAATTTTCAATTATACATATCCCTAACTATTTAATTAACTCTAAACCCTTTTCCCCCTAGTTTAACATTTATGTCAGCTTAGGCATAATTAAAATTCTAATTGCTGATCATTCAACCGTACCCTCTTCCATCTTCTCTCTCCATGTGTAAGAAATAGGTAGGATACATGTGCGATCGACACCTTTCTTATCTCTACTAATACGACATCTGATGCTAATTCCCTGTGGTGCCGGCGACAAGCAGAAACGATCCAAGTCTTCTAGATTTAAACCACCCACTGCTCCTGGGGATTTGGTTTCTGGCGGAGGATGTGCCTGCGGAAGATAATGTGAAAGATAATTTTGAGAAACAGAGAACTATTTCTTCTCATATCGATACACCATTCATGTATTTGGTAAAATGTAAAAGAGATTGTTAGTAGTTTAATGTTTCCACCAAGATTAATTACAGTATCTTCTTGGGTTTTTATTGATAACAAACCCGTGCGGGTTTCATAACAGAGTCCTGTTACATAATTTTGCTTAATTTTCACAAGCAATAAAATAAATTTCTGATGGGGAACAAAACATAACACAAATCTAGTCAAAATCTGACACCAAAGTTAAGATATTAGAGTTATTCTGATGAGGTAGTCACCAAACCTAAACCATAATAATTAATTTTTATCTAAAATTGTAGACTTCTTTGAAGCTAGTAATATAGCCTTTCTTGATCAGAAAAAATATGATGGTATTTTTTAAGTCATTTAAAAATGTATATTTTACGTAGAAAGTAACAGCTATTTGAAGACTTGCTCTAGCACAGCATATTTGAACAGACTGATATAATTCTCAAAGAGTGAAGCTATCAAATGAAGCACAAACAAAAAAATTATTTCAATTGTTGGACATTAGTTTCAATTAAAAATTAGGTCATACGAAAACCATCCTCAAAGAATGTGAAACACTATGTATGGAAATGATGTGGTATTTGAACAACAGACGCTCAATGCACAAGTCCAATGGACCACTATTACACAAAATCGTACTGTGGACAGGACATGATATAACACGTTCCTTGACAAAAAAAGTAGTGTCAGTAAAAACAATCAGATTTAGGTGGAAGTTCCACCATTTATGAGGACATTTAACAAAACTAATTATAATACTCTGATAAGCTATAAAATCATGAATCAAAATATCTTCTTGTGATTCCAGAAATATAACAGCATTAATTTCTTTTTAAATCAAAATGATAATATGAGATATAATAATACAATGATACTAAATCCTAATAATTTAGACCTAATTTGGGATACAAATGAAATTTTGATATTAAAAGTTCCATTTTAGAAATATGACCTAAAAGTCGGTACTTTAACATAATTTTTAGGCCGATTTTAATGACTCTCACATTGTGTGCGGGAGTATATAATATTTCAACATATTGTGGATGGCTTCATATCGCTCCGTCTCAGCAAGACATTCACACTTTAATCATGATAGATTTGGAGTGTCCATTTAATTTCATTTTTGGAAAACTCATATGGTGATTTCAGATAGTCTGCACAATCTGTGGTCTGGTAGAAAATAATGGTCAAACTCCCCACTTTTAGGGTCTTTTTTACAATTGGTCATAGCACAAAATTTACATCGGATTCCATTTGACACATGCTTTATTTAAACTTTTAGAGTAACAACATGTGTTGCTCTGGCAGCCTGCTTAAAGGCTGACCCAGAGAATTCCCGAGGATGGCACTCTCAATTTTCTAACAAATGACATTTTTTGCATAAATACATAATACTAATCGCTGTGTAAAACTGCTGTATGAAATAGCGAAGTTCAAATTGATGTCCTTCATATAGAAAATCACAAGTTTGTAATAAAATTCGGATCCAGAATTTAGTACACACAGTATACTTACGATACTGTTATACTACCCACAAGAACTGTTCAATACATCAAATGAAAAATCTGATCATCCAAATTTGGAAAATAGCATTTCCAGTTAACTAAATTAATACAAGAAAAATATATTTCAAATATCTGAGTCAGCCCTTAAGTACACGAGAAAGCAGGCAAGAAAGCAAGTATATTGTGATATTATCTTAATTTTCATTCTAATTCAATAAAGCTTGATATAGTCCTACTTCGGCTGATGACAGAAATGACATATGAGTGCTTGTTGTTAACCAACGTTGTGCGGTTCAGTTGCACTCAATCCATAAAGGAGCTTGTGAAGGTGACCTATACTTAGAAAGTTGTTAAAGTACTCAAGATTTTCAATAGAGAATTTTAAACCAATGGAATGATTACATTTCAATTGGCATTGCTGAAACCAGTGTAACTCATAAGATACTCATGGCTGAAAAAAATCCCCATCAATGCACACTGTACAATTTTGTAATTAATGCAAAATTATAATCTAGCAAAGTAGTTGAAATGTATGGAGAATGTCATAGTTGGACCTATGCTTTAGAGGGGGTAAACAAGTTGACAAAATGACTATAACTTAGGGTGGGGTCTGCGGCGTCTTAGCTGCGGATAAACATGTGGTGTCTAAGTTTGAGACCGAAATAGAATTTGAATGGAAAACGCTACATTTAGGACAATTTAGTAACAGTTTAGTTCCGAATATCACTCACAGAAAGTTTCTATGTATGTTATGCATTTTGCTCTATATTTTCTGATATTGGTAGGTACAAAAAGGGATGCAGTATAGAAATACTAGAATTGTGTAGAATACAACAGATCTATTTTTCAGTTCAATATATTTCACTTGTTTCACTGACTTTTGAACTTACTCATCTCAGAAGTGCTGCAATCATTTTAGGGTCCCCTAAGTACATCATAAACTATGAATTTAATAACTGCAACACAACATGATTGGCTTTAATTAAACATGTTCCCTGTTCCGCCAGCATATTTGGGCCCCTGCCTAACAGGGCAATTTCCGCCCCGATCTATGCACTCTTTTGAAAATCCTGTCTTGCGTCTGCAGGAGGAGTCAATGGCTACACTTGAATTGCACTTTACATTTGGCTAACACAAATAAGCAAGCAGTCTTGTTTGAATTCTCCTCCACATCCACAATAATAGTTGTTAACATTTGCTTTGAAAACAAACATGTTGAATAAAGTGAGCGTCTTTCAACTACTCGTTAGCTGGAAGGCAATTTCTGCGCCGACATTCGGTCCTTTGTGAAGCACGCCATGTCCTGCATGTAAATGATGATTTCAAAAGCTCAATGAATCTGGACTTTATATTTTGACAACAACCAACAAAAACCTTTGCTTGGATGTTCAATAGACCAGTTTGAAATCTAGTTAACAGGAGTTATGGTTTCTGAAGTGAGCAAGTAATAGTAACTGGGTGTCACAGTGTCTCAACTACATTTTTTTTCCTTTTCAGATGAAGGCAGATGAAGAACTACAGTTTAACACTTAAGTGTATAGATCTTGCGTGCTCCCATTGCATATAAGGGGGATAATGACCCTCCTCTGAAAACGACTTTGTTGTTGGAATTTTTTACCAAAAATTATATTTTTCCATAAGGAAACAGTTAATTAAAATCAGTTGCACCAATTCAAAATGGCAGTCCAAAAACCGATTTTTGTGTTTTGCACAAAATTCTCTCACCGAAAAATGGAAAAAAACCACTTACCAAAAATTTTACCAGTCAAAAGTTGGTTCATAATAGAACAAATTATACATTACATTGCTAAAATTAAATTTAAAAAAAAAATACTCCAGTATATTAGGGGCAAAACAAGTTTTTGAACAGCAACCACAAAATGCGTAATTATGCTAAATTAGATAAAAACGCACGGCTTTTTTTCCACCAAAGTATGCCACAATTAATAATTAGGCAATTACATAAAATTTTGGGCCAAATAATATTAGAGTTAAACATAGAGTGCGAAAAACAAATGGTGAGGCCATGTGTACCCCCTTATACACTTAGTGTTAACCATTTATTCAGTAATCTAATGAGTGATCTTTTGCCAATCTCAGAAATTAATTGTTATTTCTGCAAAAGTATTTAAATACTACCACTTCAGTTAAACAATATTATTTAAAATATTTGCAATGAAGCACTATACCGGAACAAGAACTGTCCTATATACACCCACCTATTACAAAAATTGAAGATTGCCTTTCTCGCATTAGGAGGAAATGGGTGTTTATGTCTAGCATGCGCGACTCTTAACACACACCAATCATAACGCAAGAACTTGTCAGCTAGGCTTTGCAAAAGAGGACTTTTATGTTGAAAAATGGTTCCTGTGATTTATTAGCAAAAGACACTAACACCTTAACATTTAATGTAAGTGCGTTCAATCATGGCATACTATTACCCACATACAATAAAAGAAAAGTGTGGCAGGCAAATTGTGGGTAGAGTACATGGATCTTGTGTAGCAAGTGGGTTCAGACACTAAAAGTCAAATTTTTTCTTCCTATAGTTTAGTAGTGATATCCCAACGCAGGTTTCTTTGAAATTGTGATGGGATGCTGTATTTTTTTTTTTTTTTTTTTTTTTTTTTTTTTTTTTTTTTTTTTGGGGGAACTGAATATTGGATTCTGATGAGACTAAAAAAGTTTTAAAAAGTAATACAGTGTTATCAACTCGGGGTTTCATATCTCAGAAGGACGTAACAGGGGTCAATTGTCAGAGGGGGAAATATTTCCGGTTGGAAGTGGTTTAGCAGATTTCCTGGGTAAAAGGTGAACATTTCCTGGTGAGAAGGCACAAAAAAAGGGCTGATTTTGACATGATTTTCAAGATTTCTTTTTTTTTCCCATAGTGCAAGCTCTCTGTGGTGGCATCACTCCCCCGGTACTGTGGAATCTCGGGGGTGGGGGGGGGGATTTCTAGTCCAGAAAAGGGGAATGGTTCAAAAAACGAGATCTGCACTCTAGATAAAGCTAGACATGTAGCATTGGATGACGCCTCGTTACCAACATTGCTCTGAGCTTATAGACTGGTTCATTTCTCAAAAAAGGCTTCCTATAGCAAGACGAAGGCATTTTTGAGTAAAAGCAATGGAAACAGTGCTTCTATACGGAAATTTCAATGCTGATTACAAATTTCCGGGTCCCCAGAGATAATGTTTAGAGGACGTGTGCCTTAACTTTGCCAAATCAAAATGGCCGCCATTTTAACGTTTGTTGTACATAACTCACGATTAAGGTTTGTAATGGACGTCATTTTGTGTCTATACAAATGTTTTCGGGTTTTTTAAGGAATATAATCGATCATAGTTATAGCCTTAGGTCAACTTAACAGTTAGATGCAAAAATTCACAATGGGCTGACATTTGGAATGCTTTTGTACATACAACTCAAGATTTAAGGCTGTACTTCATTCTTGGTCTAACCTATGTTTTTCAAGGGGGGGGTCATGGACTTGTAATTGGATCATTAATTAGTTATGTCATGCGCCATGAGTTTGGGGTATACAAAACGAGAGTGGCGTTAGTTTCACAAAAATGTGTTTTAAAATGTTTTAGTGTATAATTAGAACAAGTTAGGTATTCAAGCTGATTTATATTGCATTTTTTTAAAGGGGAATTTATTAGCTTGGATATGGATAAGAGATTCAATTGTGTGCCTATTTTTACTTTTTGATGTTGTCGTAATTTGCGTCAGTCGGGGGTCAAGAGATGGTAGTGCCATTTACGGATGAGGTGCCTACGAAATGGGCATGTGGTAAAGTCTAGGGATTTTTGGCATATTCCGGGCCTTTTGCATTTTTTTTGTTTTATATCTTTGTAACACATGCCATGTATTAAGATAATTAACATCTCATTTTGTTTGTTATTATGTGGCTTTTCTTTGACTAACCAAACAGTTTAAGCTATGATGTTAATTGAAGGTACCAAATGAAGACTTGCCACAAAATTTTTATTTTTACATCAAAAATTTTCACTTTTCCACCTTATATGACACTTGTGGCACCTGTATATGCACATACATGGTGCATATTTGTCTTCTACATTTTTAGGCTTTACAACAATATATATAGTTTTTATAGCTATCTCAAAAAAAAATGATGGAATTATTCATTAAGTGTGAAAAAGTTGTAAGATTTGGTAGTTCAAGCATTGGGTTTTTTACACACTTTGCTCCCAGCTCATGGTAAATGATCTTATAGAATTAGGTATGTTGACAGTTAATTTGCATAAAAATTCAAATGGCCGCAGTTTTAAATTTTTGCAAATTAAGGTAAATATTATGGCAAATCCCTTAAAAAATGATGGTATAGTTGTGTTCTCTGACTCTGAAAACATAGGTTCAGACATAAGAATGAAGTCTTAACAAGCCTTAAATCTTGAGTTATGTACACAAAATTGTTAAAAATGGCGGCATTTTTTTGGGGAAAAATTTAGAAAATTAGCCACATTTTCTAAAGTAATTAGCTTTGGGGGACGAAGATTT
>JAMKCH010059795.1:0-15306 GCA_023653785.1 Ophioderma brevispina | reverse complement strand
CTGAATTGATTGAATTCCGCTTAGTCCCGAGCGATGACATATCTTTTTAACCAATGTCACTAAGAAATATTTTGAACAGCGGTTACATCATTTGTGAGAGGCAAAAAAGAACATATGTGGCCCGATACACCTGTTTCATGAACGAAATAAGAATGGCATTTCAGTTTTGTAACATCATCTTTGCATATGATAGTGCAAATCCGATCGACTTTTACATAAATGATTTTCTCTGCCGAGGGACTATATGTTTCAATTTCCACCGACTGTATTCAATGCCAGAAAAGTACTGTTAAAGCCCTTTCCTACACGATGCAACAGCCATTGCAAGGCCCCTCAATGTTAGAACCATAATTTATGGGGCTAATGACAGATGCACACTGCAATTCCTTGATCTACACGATGCAAATTGGCCTGCAACAGTCCTTGAAAATGGGTGATGGAAATGTGGTTTGGGGATACTCTGGTAACTGTTAGGTCGATTTTTCAAATTAAGTTGTTTTTTCTGTGTAAGTTTGAGAATTTCACCCAATTTCAGTGTCCTGGCCTTTTATTACTACATACTATTCTTTACTTTTACTATTATTCTTGATATAAATGTTAGATATCCAGTCAACCAAAAGTAGGTACAGGAAGAATATTTAAAAAACTGCATGTGTTAAAGGATGGTTTTTTTTAATAGAAATTTTCTATATTTTTAATATTTACCTTTTGTATCCACAGCTTTTATATGTGATCCCTACTTTCAATGTGGTTTGATCTTTTTATTCCCATAAAGGACATATTAACCTTTAGTAACGTTATTATATTAAAAGAGCAAAAGTCTAATTGTGCTTCATTCCTTCATTCACAAGTTTACATTTTTAAAAAGTTGATATAATTACAATTTACTGTAGATCCATTTGACTGTACAAGAGTTTATTTAAACTCATGTCTTCAGGAAAATCATAATCCTAGTTCTAACTTAACAATGAACATAAGACCTGTTTTTAACTATATACTTTTACCAAAGATTTCACTAAAACAGCACACTTGCCCTATACCCAGCTCATTGATCTATAGCATGTTGGTTACTCCAATTTCACTGTATAGCTTCAAGTGTAGTTTGCTTTTTTTTTTTTTTGTCATGGTTAGTTGTCTCAAACATTCCCAAAAACTTCATTTTCGTCACGCCAAAACTTCTGTGTCACTGTGTGAGTTTGTTGGTCTATTTTACCTCAAGGAGTGGTTCATTAAACCTCAGAAAAAAGAATGAAAATGAAGTTGAGCCCTACATGGCACCATATTCTTCACCCTTGATCAAGGAATGTTGATGAGCTACTGAATCGATTGGTTTAAAGAAAGGTCCTGGACTCTCTACTGGGTGGTATTGCAAGGCCTGTCCTTGAAAATAGAACATGTTTCTAAAAATTTGCACCGTAGCACAGGTGTGTGGATTTCATGCAACAGCCCATCTACTACACGGAGCAAATCTGTTGCAAGATGCTCCGGGGAGGTCTTTTGCAAGCTTGTTGCAAGGGAATTTGCACCGTGTAGAATGGGCTTTAGTGACACGAAAGGATTGGTTTGGAACAACACTGAATGATGTATAACAGTAGCTTCACAAACACACGGCATTTGTTATTGACTTTGTATCGTACTTGGTCTCTATCGATGTAGTATTTGCACGCTGTTTATGAAACATGTTGCGTAAGTACTTTTGACTGCAAATTCCCCATTAGAAAGCTTAAACTACACGACAGCTACACATAAATCTTACCTTTCATTTCATTCAATTATTGAAGGATCAGGCAAATAAAAACACAAAAAGGCACATAAGAATGATACATTTCTCTAGCCTTCTTCACAATGCCTTTTTACTTAACTCATGTTATTTCTTTAATGAAAAAATGTTAGCAGAATAGTATCCAGAGTAAAAATAATACATATTTATCGTTTGTCGCTGTATCGGAAGCCTCCCAAGTGAGCACACTCTCATTAATTACAGGTAGTTGTCGCCACGCCAAGGGAGATTAAAACCCGCGCCGGCAGCTGAAAAAATCGGGGGTCCGTCAGTCTAGCAATAGGTAACGCAGCGCAATTGAGGGCAGGGAAAATGTCCCGCCGCTAAATGATAATCTGATGTACGAGCTGTAATGGTCGGCGAACTTTTATTCTAAGTAGACTTAAAATATGATAAAGAGAATTGGAGAATAAACAAACAACTATTAAAATAAAACAATATACAGGAAACTATTTTTAGTACAAAGGACCCACCTTTCATAAAATGGTGGACCAAATTAGATGTGCAATGGGGAATTCCCCTAACTCTGATAAACACGTGTTTCCATCTCCACACGCCCGGTCCACATGTTCTGGAAAAGGCTGGCGATTTTGTTTAGTGGGACTATCAATATACCTAGCCGTAATCCGCGCCCAGGCGTTTCTATTGTATTCACATGTAATGAGAATTATTTGCCCCAGCATCGTTAATTAATAGTTTTATTGTGGGTTAGATAAACCAAATTGTTGAAAAATTCTAACTATATTGTTCCCGCTCCTACAAGAAAGGGTATAACATAAATTTGCAGGAATGCGAGGGTAAGGTGCAAGATTCATCGCGACACCTGACCTTGTTTGTTCTTGTCAGGTCGCTAGGGACCATAGGCAGGTCAATACAAGTTGAGCAAGATGAAGGTCCGTGTCGTACGTTCAAAAAAATAAATAAATTAGCGTGTAAGATACTTCAAAATTGAATTTGGAAATCTCAATGTACAACATTAGGGGAAGTGGATTTCATGAATGATATGAGTGAAGGGAACTTATTTTGCATTGTTTTTAGGAACGTCACGTCGATGTTTCATCATGGTAGTAATACGTATGATAATAATACACGTCATAATGAATGTCGAATGTGGCATTGGCCAAGAACTTTAAGGTACCAGTTCGGATGCAGATGACAGATTCGCGGTAAATTCGGCCATCGGATATAGATAATATGTGACTAGCAGCAGGTCTCAAAGATCCAATTTTCTAAATGTTACATCAAAAACATTCGTAAAAATAAACAATGAAAACTGTAGAAAACAGGGAAGATTGCATTTTTAGAATGGTTGGCATATGGGCTTTTTTGATGCCAAAACAGTGTCCAACATATTTGAGGACCACGTGCACATTACCAATTAATGATTTATTGATTCCCAGAAAATCTGAAAACTCATAGTCTCGAGTGTATATCAGCTACCTATTGCCGTGTCTCCTAATTTTGATCGATCTCTCTTCCGTTTAACCACCGAACCATAGGCCTATAATGTGGATAAATTCCCAGTAAATGGACAAACACGATGTCGGATGACGTCCGCACCCTAGCAATTGCGAGAAGTAGCTAGAAGTAGCAGTATGTTTCTTCAAGTATACTTGATCGCAGCATTGGCTACAGTGTGGATGTATTAACTTGTTTGCAGGTGTTAATATAACCATTGAACAATTTAAATTTAGCCTGAGAAATATGCCAAAAGATTACAAAAATCGGACACAAAGTGGAGCGTAAGAGCAGTGAACCTCTTCCGAAAATGGAGGGGCGGTTAATTTAGAAATGATTTGCAAGTCGACAAGGTCCGGGGAATATAAATGGGGGCGCCTAATAGGTCGAAACGGCTAATTAAATATTGTTCTACCAGCGTTCGGCCTATAATCGAATAGTAACTTCGTGTTAAAATTTATTCATCTGTCTAATAGGCATAAAGAATCGGTATCTTTGAGCATTGTTTTATTTCCAATTTTCGTCTCATCTAGTCTCATTGTTTATTCCCTGGTGTGAACGCGCACTGTTGGAGTGGTGAGATCAATGCGCAGGCGTCAATCTCGTTCCCACATGCTCGCCCAGACCGGTTATAGGTTTATCGAGATGCCAAATGTCCATTTTCATTCATATCCTTATCGTCAAAGTTCAGCTTTTTGTTGATAGGAAATGATTCCATAACACAGACTCCCAATACGAAGATCTGAATGTACGACATAGAAAACAACACAAGAATGTGAATGTCTTTGCCTCATGGTGATCCCCAAACATTTTACACACACACAGTGTGTACGGAGAGGAGCCAACAAGGTCGAGGACAAGCACGTGTATTTACCAGGGGGGGTAGGACCCGATCTGCTGATTTGGGCATTGGGGATTCCAACCGGTAAAGTTTGGGGAACATGCCTAAGTGCATTTACTAGGCAGTCTCGGTCCCAGTGAAATTAAAAAAATAATCTCTTAAACCTTGTTCAAAAGATCTTAGTATTCATGATAAATTGAGAAAAAATATTGGCTTCAAAAAATCCGTCGGGGTTAGTGGATTAACCCCGACTGCAAAATAGTGCAATTTCCAAGCACGGTCATTTAGATTTAATAGATTCGTGACCAGGCCTAGTTTTAGTCAAGTCTGTGTGAACCGTTAGATTGAGTAAGAAGCCCCTACCGTTAAGTCTTGAAACAGACTAGCACCCTGGAGTTGATGCCGTTGTGATTTTGCTGTTGCTGTTAGGGTGGCATGTCCTTACCCCCTGTATTTTACGATGTTTTATCGATGAGTATCGCGCCAAAACAGCGGGGTTTCCCCCGGGGGGTGCCCATTTAGCCGCCGACCGCAGTAAACATGAGTTAGGGAATCATTACTGGGGGCCCGGACTGGGGGCAACGATAACTTTGCCCTGTTATGTTTTTAGGATTGTTGATGTCATTAACAGAATGGCAGTCAGGGTCAATAATGTCATCATAATTGAATATTCTTAATAATAATCCTCCGATTTCCATATAACAAAAATATAAAACACATTTGAGGACAATTGTCTACCCCTAGAAGAAGAAGGGGCGATAGGCCCACGTGATCGTCGGATGGGGCCAAGGATCATACGGCACGAAACTAAGTGGGTAGATGTAGCTTAGGACGGGCTAGATCAACTTGATGTGAGGGGATCAAAGGTCATTGGGGATCATTCAAGGTCAAGACTGTCAATGGATAAAACCACTGGTTTTCAGAGACCCGAGGGTCGAGTTCCATAACGTAGGTGGGTGCCCCTTGCCCGTCGAGACCAAATTGTATTGTCTTGGGATCAAAGGTCATCGGGATCATTCAAGGTCAAAGGAGGTACAAATGGGGTAAACCTTGGTGTATGGACATGAAAACTTGGAGGCTGGGTTGATTGTTGATTCGAAAACTTTAAGGTCACCACAAGGTCATTAGGGGTAATCAAGGTCAAAGGAGGATAAACGTTGGTGTCTCAGGACGAGAGTACACCGTTCTGAAACTCGGTCTTCGGAACGTCAAGGGGCACCAACCCACCCCCGAGTTGTATTTGTTTGTGGATCAAAGGTCAATCAAGGTCATTCAAGATCAAAGGAGGTCAAATGAGGTAAAACATTGGTGTATGAACATGCACAAATTTGGAGGGTGGGGTCGAGTGTTGATGCCGAAAATGTTACAAGTCATGACCAAATTATTATCTATAATACCGTGTGTCGGTCAATCTGTCTGTGTGTCTGACTGGTTATTTTATCGGCGACCCAGCGGTCACATGGTCCTGAAACGTGGTGGGTGGGCGAACTGGTGGACCCTTGACCGAACGAAGACGAGTTTGTATTGGTAGTGGATCAAAGTCATGGGCGGTCATTGAGGTCAAACAAGTCAATGGAACAGTCTATTTTCTCAGAGACTGAGGGTGAAAAATTGGTGGGTGGGTGCCCCTTGACAATCGAATACGGAGAGTTATTGGTTAGTGGATCAAATCTGCGAAGAAATTGGGGGGTTGTGTCGGTTTTTGATGCCCAAAATGGTGAAGGTCAGGGACAAGGTATTAGGGGTCATTCAAGTCAAATGAGGTTAAAGTTTGTTTCTCGGAGACCAAGGGTTGCACGTTCCCGAAACTTGGGGGGTGGGTGCCCCTTGACCGTCCGAGGTGTTTTTGGTTGAGTGGATCAAAGGTCATCAGGGGTCATTCAAGGTCAATAAGGTCAAATGGGGTCATAATTGGGTGTATTGAATGAAAATTGGGAGATGGGGTCAGTTTTGATGCCCGAAATTTTAAGGTCAGGCAAGGTCATTATGGGTATTCACCGGTCAATGAGGTTAAAAAGGTGTTTCTCGGAGATCGAGGGTCGCAAGCGTTCCTGGAAAAACTTGGTGGCTTGGGTGATACCTTGACCGGCCGAAGACCAAGGTTTGTGATATTGGTTAGTGGATCAAATTTCATCCGGGGTCAAATGAGGTCAATGGGTAAACAGTGGTGTATGGACTTGACTTGACGGGTGGGTCGTTTTGACGCAAAAAATCTTAAAGGGCACAAGAAGGTCATCAGTGGTCATTAAGGTTTCTCTCTTGCTGGGTGGTGGTTGGGGGGAGAGGGGGTAAGGCGGGGAGAGGTGGGATAAGGGGAAAGGGGGGGGGCAAGGCGGGGTGGTGGACGGGACTTTAGTTACTCTGGGTGTTGGATGTTGTTTTTTGTTCTTGTCTGTGGTGTTGTTTTGTCGTTGTCCAAAGGAGATCAAAAGGGGTAAACTGTGGTGATCCAGACGAAACTTGGTGGGCAGGGTCGATTGTTGCTGCCAAAATTTGTAAGGTAACGACAAGGTCATCAGGGGCCTTCAAGGTTCAATGGGGTAAAAATTGTGTATGGACTTCAAATTGAGGTGGGGTCGATTGATTGATGCCAAAATTTGTTAAAGGTCACAAGGTATCAGGGGTCATCAAGGTCAAAATTGGGAAACCTTGGTGGATGGAATGAAACCGACAAAAGGGGGGGGTTGATTGTTGAGCCGAAAAATGTTGAAAGGTCAACAACAAGGTCATCAGAAATTATTCAAGTCAAGGAGGTCAAATGGGGTAATCTTGTGTGTATGGACAGAAACTTGGAGGGTGGGGGCGATGGTGATGCCGAAAATTTAAAAGGCACAAACAAGTCCTTAGGGGTCATTCAAGGTTGAAGGAACCACAACATCAGGGGATGACTCCAAACTTAATACAACGAGAAAATTAAGAATAACGTGCACAAAAATAATGGTCCCTTGAGGCCCATTGTCAACCTATAAAATTAATTACTTATTTAATTTTGTATTATAATTTCTTTATTCAATTAACATGATTTGATAAATAACAAACAACAATAAGACTAATAACAATGAGCATTAGTCACACGCGCTTCAAAACACACTTTGATTATTTGTTTTACAGATGGTATAGACCAAGCTGATATAGACCAGTAAGGACAAAATGACAGTAGATGTCCAAGCTACTCCAAAAGACAAGCAGTTCCATCGTAACCAGCAGCCCATCCTACTCTCCACTGAAGCATGTGTACGTCAGACAGTGAACGTGATGATGGAAACTTGACTCATTGACATGGCGAAAAAGGAGGGAAATTCCCTCCCCGTGTGAGTAATGAAATTAAACAAAAGAAGGACTTTGAATTTTTAACTCTGGTGATTTGTACAGACCAATCCCCGACGTAGCCATTACTGCGGTGTCCTCTGCATTCATACTGCGGGTTGCCTAAACTGGGAGTTCATACACCGACTTACTACATGCATGTTCTATTACAATAACTAGTACTGCAATCCGCGCAGTGATTGCTACAAATGTCTGCGAGGAATTTTTGCGTCCTCCGATGACTAGAGGCCCCATAAGAAAAGGCTCACGGATTTGTGATTTGTTGTCGAGGGTCGTTGAATGGCACACACAACTGGTGTGAAACTTATTATGGAGAGTCTATGGAGTGCTAAGATGTTTTCTTGTATTTTGTCAATTTTTGATCTGATCTAAAGATTTCGCTGTGATATAGCTGCAGACTATCATTGTTGATGATATTTATGTACAAAGAGACGCCATTTCAGTGAGTAATTTTGATTCTGAAGATGGATATTTAAATAGATTACTTAAATTACTTTGCGAAAAAAATGAAATTAAAACATTTTTGAAAAAATGGGAATTTTGTACAGGGTGACCCAATATAAATACCTTTGCCAAAATGAAAAGTGAGATTTCCACTTTTGAAATTTGATATCTGTCGACTGGTATTTAGCCAAAACTGACGATGTCAATGGGTATTTTCATGATGGAATGATAAGACATCATAAATTGTTTTGGCAACTGGGCCTTTGAAATCTGAAATCATAGCATGCAATTGTGCTAAATACCAGGGCGGTAGGACACAATTGCTCGATTTGGGCAATGGGGATTTCCCATGCCTAAGAAAAATGATGCTCCGCTGGAAAGTTTTGTTGCTGCTTATTGTTCAGTGGAACATATCTAGAACCACTCAACCAAAGATGCTTAAATTACCCAGTCTTGATGTAAAATAAAATCCACAGATTCAAATTAAAAAAGGGGAAAAAATATAACTTTCATTTTGGCGTAAAGTTTTATTGGGTCACCCACTAGTGAGCAATATGAAGGCAGACATTACTCCGGTGTCCGTGCATTCATATTGCGGTGTTGTAAGACCAGGGATTTAAGACACCGACTTGCAATGGCACATCTATTACAAATAATACTAGATTGTAATCCATGCATTGATTGCTATGATCAAAAGATCCTCGGTGAATTTTTGTGGCCTCCGCCGCTATAAGGTCAAACCACAGCAAACGCTTGCAGATTTGTGACAAAGTCGTATGCTGGACCAATAGGGTAGCAGATGACGTGAAACTTATATTCATAAACGTTTATTTTAAGAGGAGAATTATGATTGGACAAAAAAATATGCATTTTTTTGGATATGTGTCAATGCACGGTGCATATAAGAGAGTACATGGTTGTGCCTAGAATGTTACGCGCGACGTTGGATTGATTCATTATGGGTGGGTGTGTGCATTATTTTTTGTTGCAAAACCTACTGCATTGGATTATGACGTATTAAGATTTCTTGTAAAAAATTGGGCTGGACTGCTGTAAGAAAGTTATGAATTAGTCAATGTCTGAATATTTTTTAGTTTTCTTGTGCAGTAGGCAAAAAAATTAATGTACTGCGTCCCTTTGACCAGAATCGTAAATTGTGCCATTATCGTCATCAAATGAGCGTGCGTTGCATTGAATATTTTTTTTTGCCAATGCAATCGAAGCTAAAATATTCATCATTAAGGTCAAATTGTAACCAGTGGCGTAGCCAGCTTTTTTTCAGGGGGGTCACTATTTTCAGGGGGCCAGATTATTAAAATTTGTTAGTATAGTATATGGCCTGTGTAAATCACACTAATTTTTCAGGGCCAAGAGGGGGAAAGATTCCCCACAGGGGGGCAGCTCTACCCTTGGCTACGCCACTGATTGTAAACAAATACTTCACTTCAAGATATAACATTACCTCCATTGATATGTATCAGCCTAAGTATGTGTTACATCAGTAAACATGTCACGCATGGTAATTATGAAAGTAGAATGAATTTTCATGGGATTAATTTTTCATGATGGAACACTCAGTAGTGTTTTGAATTATAGTTTATACAGCAGTCAAACATGTATCTATATTGAGGTGGCATTGTTTAAAGAGACCCTGGCATATTTGAAAAATTTTTCAAATTTATATTTTTACATGGTTGTAAAGCTTTGATATACAGTAGTTAATCCTCACCTGAAATGATCAGCCCAAAATCGGTGCCGAGGTTATGGATAAACAAAACGATTTTCTATAAAAATGATTCCTGAGTCATTAATTCAGCGAGACAGAAATATGTTTAACACAGAAAAAAAACACCAGAGTTATTCCCACGGGAATCCAATCAGTCTGACCTGTGTGTGAACATTTGTGTTTAATATCAATGAGTATGATTCTATGATATTTATGTATAAACAATGTGATTAAAGTTACGGCCAAACTTAAAAAGTTAGCCTACAAATTACCCTGGAGTCTTTGGCCTCTTATCCCTGTTTTGGGGTATGTTATTTTTATGTGTAAAATATATCTGTAGTCTTTCATGGCCTAGACTATCATTTGCGAGCAATGAAGACATTCTACTTTTTTTTTTTTTTTTTTTTTCGCAAATGCACCGTGCCGCTTTAAATGCACGCTCTTTTAGAAAATAAAGGTACGATTTTGGGAAACCGGTACTCTCGTGATGAACAAAGAAAACAAGGCGATAACATGATTTTAAGTGGAAGAACGAGGCCGGAGCCGAGTTCTCCCATGCAAAAATAATGTTGTTGCCGTTTTCAATTTGTCGTAAAGAGAGTTCGGTTCCAATAATCTTACCTTTATTTATTCTTAAACAGCTTAAATTTTAAGGTCATCTCTAACCCAATTTTGCGCTGTTATGGCTCAAATACAACACGAAAGGACTCCCACCACCCAGTGACAAAATAAACAACCTGTTGAACACAACAAACTTACGCAAGGAGACGTAACGTTAACAGGCGCGTGTAGCAGGCGCGTGTGGGCGCGTGCGAATGTAGCAAAACGCGGTATGACGGTTATTGCAATGAATATAAGATGTAATTAGCCAATCAGAAATGCTGTATGAAAGGCAGATATGCTTTGATGAGTACCAGATAGGTGGGCATCATAATATTGCACATTAATATTCCAATAATGGATAATTGAATTGTGAAATTACATTAGTGGTATCCAGAGTGATAAATTAATGGCTTTATGTGTTATCTGCTTCCTTTTTCAAACAAAATGTAGAGGAAATTGGGCAAAATACACCATTCTAAGATTGATCTAATTTTGTGCGTAGGAGTAAACCTAACAATTCCTATTTGGTACTGATCATGGTATGCAAATACTCATGGCTATGGACAGATTAAAGACACTATCAGTGATTTATCCGAAAGAGTCAAAATATTTGAAACTTAAAAGTGAAAAATAAGACTGGAGATTTATCATAAGTTACTATTTCCAACCGAAGAATTGACAGAAAAGGAAGAAAACGGCAGTGTTCAAAGATACGAATCTCCATTCAATTACGTGTTGTAGTAAGTGTCCGTTCGGACACTAATGACTAAAATATCCGATTTTGTCCTTATTAGGTTGCTTCTGGTCCTATCATTTGCAGGGTATGTTACACAGCCAATTTCTTCATGGTAGTTACTACACAGCTACCACCGAGTAGACATGGATTACCTACCCACTAGACGGACACTCGCCGGCCAGGATTCCGTGTATTTTTGCCGCATATATGGATAGTGTACACACAGCGGCTGTCTCCCCCGTCGTGGAGTAGCTACGTGGTTACACCAGCTCTCAGCGCGCGCGGTATTTCTCATGGCCAATTTTGTTTTTTTGATATTTTTGGCATATATTTGCATTTTCTTCTTACATGTGCGGGAATATGGGGTTTTTTGATGATGCCCGATTTGAATTTCGTAATGATTTTCAAAAAAACGTTCAAAAAAAAAATTCTAAACAGAGAACAAGTGTATAGCGCCCTCATTTCATGAAATTTTCATCCACTCTCAAAATGGCGTCGTGGTAACCGCGGAGAGCTACGTGGTAGTGCGTGTATCCTACGGTACTGTCTACACCAAATCCACCTTCTCTCCACCTAGTGGGCAACTACAGGGTAGCCATTGGGGTAGGTACAGCAGAGTAGCCTCATTACTGTATACCTATTAGCTGTATACTTTGTAAGCCCGGTCTTGCAGCTACTGCCTCGCAATTAGCCCAGTGTGTACTGTGCAAGTAGCTGCATGGTAAACATGGTGAGCTGCCGTGATAGGCTACCACGTGAGTAAGATCCGGCCGTTCGTATACTTTTACTACTTGTTACATCATGCAAATTTGATTTTGATGATTTTTTCGATTTTCCGTTTAGCAAATCATGATAGTGCCTTTTAAGGAGGACCTTCATCATCATGTTCATCATTCATAAGACCTCTGGCCTAACTTTGTCTGCTTTCTATCTGATTTTGGTGTTTTTTCATTTCAAAATTTCAGTGTTTTGTTTATTTTAAAATCTTAGTTCAAAAATTGATGTGTACTTCTTTTCCGTCGGTTTAAAGACTATCTTTCAGATCCGACAGCAGTTCCAGCCGTGTTTGTGCTCAACCTCTCCAACCTCTGAGATCTACCACCTTATGGTATCTTATATTGGCTCATTATACAGGGTGTTGAAATAAAGAAAACCAAAGTTCTTGAAATTATAGGAAAACCAACCGATTCATATCCAGGACAATCTTTCCACAGTGGAGCTATACAGTATTTTGAGTGCTTTGATCACCACAGCAGTATCAATTTATTTTTGTAAAGGTTATCAAGAATTAGTCTGAAACAACTTTTGCTCCAGGAGCATAATGTTCGTGGGATCAAAATTGTCATATAATTAGGCCGCTTACCAGACAACTTTCACCTGCCTGGACAACGAATGCTTTGTCATTCGGTCACCGTGTACAATGGGGTAGAATGTTAAGGTGTTTATTAATATGGTAGTGGTTACATAGCCGTATAACGGCTATATAGTGGCAGAATTATGTAGTTTTTTTGTTTTCGTATACTCAAATAGCCTGTCCTAATGTGACCACGATATAGCCGAACAGGTATAGCTATATGGGACCATTGTTATTTCCCTTACTGTTGAAAGCTCTGGTAATATTTCTAACCGCGGAGCTCCAAACGGAGTGTGATGAAGAACGTGAAAATTGAAGTAAACGGAATCGGCAGACGTCACAGTCAGAGGCATGGTTTCACCCCTAACCATGCGTAACCACTTTTTTTTCAGGGGCCACTACAGTTTCAGGGGGGCAGTATATATTATAGTATATTAAACTTTGTTAGTATAGTATATGGCCTATGTAAATCACTAATTTTTTCAGTGGGGGGCAAGATCGCCCACAGGAGGCCCCCCCCCCCCATGGCGGCGCCAACCTCTTTTTCTGGGGGCAAAGTCCGGAAATTTTGGGGGGCGAAAATTGAAATTCTGGGGGGCAGTATCAAATATTTTGGAGATTTGTAACCCTTTGCCAAATCGCAGATTTTCCCAAAATTTTGGTGATTTTGGCCCCAATTCGCTGAATTTTTTGTGCCACAATCCCTCATTTTTTTCCTTTCGGCCAGGGGCAAAGAAAAAAATTTTGGGGGGGCAAATGGCCCCCCATGCCCCCCCCCCCCCCCCCCCCCCCCCCGTGGCGCCGCCACTGCCCCCCCCCCCCCCCCGGGTACGCCATTGCCCTACTAACAATAACATCAGAAAAAAAAACCCTGTACAAAAACCTCCTTTTGGAAGCATTGAATGTGGGAAAAACTACTGAATCTTTTAGAGAGATAGGAAAATTAAACTTACATCTCACGACCTTGTTTTGATGAAGATTGGTCGCCTGAGACTGCCCTTCCACATGTCTTCAGCACTGATTGATTTTATCCGGGCTCATGTGACCGCTAGTGGCAGTGCGGTCACAGCTTAATGACAGAGTAATAGCAAGTTGGGAGAATGTGAATGTACGGATATCTATCTTCTGGTGACCAACAAGGCAGTTTAAACCCACAAGTGTCCACCTTTTTTTCATGGTCTCTAAATGTTTTTTGTAACTTGACCTCAGGACCCCCCTCCCCCCACCTTGGGGATTACTTTTAAAATGTGACGTATGAACCATCTTGATACAAGTCATACTGATTACTGTGACTTAAATGACAAATCAAACTAATATGACACCACATGAGTGATTTAAAAATTGTGACAAATTGACCATTTTGACACAACCAAATGGTGACAAAGGACCTTTTGACACAACAAAACTATGTGACAAAGGACCATTTTGGACACAACAACCTATGTGACAAATGGACCCATTTGAAACAAGCTGTGACCAAATGGACCATTTTGACACAACCACAATAAATGGTACAACAAAATGACAAATTAACTTACATCTTGTCATTTATTGTCATTCATTTTATTAAAAAAAAATGTGGACAAAAATGGATCCATCGGGATCAGACCAGATGTTATTCACTGATTTTTTTCCCATGCTATTTAAGATGGGCACACTTGGGCTATATAAACCGGGGGGGGCCCCTTCTCATGCAAGGGGTATCATCCTTGTCCAAGCAATCACAAAAAGACACACCCTAAATACGTATTTTCGAAGCTTGAATTTCACCCTAAACAAGTATCAGTTTTAGCGCAATAGCTACCCTAAACAAGTTACTTGATGAATTTGCGCCCCAAAACCAGTATCAGTAGCGCAATTTTGCATACCCCTAAACAAGTATTTGTCTTTCTCCCTAACCTAGCAAGTAAGTGATGCTATTATTACCCCTTTATACGTAAAAATCCAAAACATTTATTCTTTGGACACCAGAGAGGCTTGTCTGAGCTTGGTGTAATTCGGAAAATACTCTGGGGAAAGGGAGGGAGAGGGGAGCCGCCCTTGATCTCGCGAGAAGCGCGAAACCCATGCAAAGCAAATGTTTGCTTTCCGGAATACATTTTCTCATGCAAACTATTTAATTTGGTAAAGTGCGTGACTTTAAACTGCATATAGGCCACAATGATCGACGGTATAAAATAAACAGTACAATATAGTGCATGCATGTAAGGTTTAAGGTGGTCATGCATGAGTTCGTAAGCGACACGGAGTGGGTCGCAGAAACATTGCATGGGGTATTTAGTTCAAGATCATTTCCTATGAGAATTCGCATTTAGGAGAAACGCTTATTTCGGCACTATTGCCGCATTTGCAGCGCAGCGATAAATAGGCATTTTCCCTGAAAATTGCGAACTCAATTATGCACCCAAAATTATTGTCCCAAAAAGTTATTTTAAGAAAAAATTATCAACCTAGAATTGACTGACCATTTCAATAAGTATGAGTTTTAATTGCTTAAATTTGTCCGTTTCATGTGTAAGTTGTAATATAGAACAATTTTGTTATAGCGACATAATCAGGCAATCAATAAAGGAGTCATTTCTCAATCTCAACCGTAATAGGGTGTTGCATGTACTAAAATCGGGTGTATGGTTTCTATTGTGGAAATTTAGGGAATTTAAAAGCACAGGGTTGAAGGCAAATACAGACTTCCCGGAACACTTTTTACAAAATTGTTATGCTGATGAAATTTAATTATACATTAAAAACAATGTAAAACGTTTATAATATTTTAAAAATATAACCCCTTTTTCTTGAGGTTTGGGTGATTTTTAGACCCTTTGCACGTTACGTACGTAACCTACCTGATCCTGAAAAACTACCCATTTTGTTACGTAATTCTTGGACACGGATGATACCCCCTTGTATATGAAGACTGCCCCCCGGGATAAAACGGGTCAGTTATTTGGTTTTTGATCAACAGCACTATTTGGTAATTTTAGCAATGGTGATATTTTTTGGTTGGACAACTTTACCAATTGGTCAAAAACTTCGGAGC